>JAJEJO010003853.1:574081-588144 GCA_020662805.1 Glaucomys volans
TATACATCATTAGTTACATTTAAAAAAGAAAACATTGCTTTTCCTTTCAGATGTCCATGCAGGACTGTGCTTAGGCTATACTCTCCTGCCAGGTGTTTAGACCAATTTGGTAAAAACTGACCTTGTTCCTATCTAATGTAAAGAGTCAGCTGGAATTCCTCAGCCATCACTCTTTGGGACATGTGTGAAGCCTCTTGGTTCCTTGAACTTTTCTCTACCATCTGTCAGGATAAGTCATTTGCTTGCTGTTGATACACGGGTTCTCTTGGATGCATCAAGAACATTTCTGTCTCTAATGACCCTCTTTGTTGCAGAATATGCACTGGTTGGCTTCCCATTTTCTAAGTTCCTCTTAATCTCCCTGATCAGAATTGCAGGACCCAGAAAGGAGTCCCATCATTCTCTGGGTTCTGGCTATCTGAGAAGGCAAGGGCCAAAATGTTGGCTGCTCTTTCCTTGACCCTTTAACTCTCTTGGCTTTGGTCTCCAAGTTTTTGGCTTTAAACACACAGCAGACCAGCTTCATCAATCTTAAAGTGGGAGTAACAAGTTATAACTTTAATATCTGTTATTTTAAAGTTACCCCTTTTATTTAATTGGGATTAGTATTAATACTGAAAATGAGCATTGCATACTACTTATCTTATAGGTGATGGCTTGTTATCTCAAATTAACTCATGTTGTTTTATTAGAAGCAGTGTCTCTGCAAGACAGTAAAGGAAAACAGTTATAAAGTTTACAAGGAAAATACAAAATAAAATTAACAGAGAAAAAATTCAGTTTGTATAATAGCTATGACCAAGAAAAATTATTTTTATGATCTTAAACTTTTACTTATCTATATAATATTTCCCTGATTATTTTGAGATCACAGTAATCTTTACAACAAAAAATGATCTTTTGAACAACTTTAAATAGGCTGAAGTCTAGCCTATTTTGGAGCCATTCTAACATGTAGTAAGTTGAGAGGCAGAGCCTTATCTCAGGTCACATGTGGCTCTTGACATATAACAATACAACATTACATCTGAAGCATGAATCAAACAAAGTCTAAGAGAGCTTAACTTTTTGTGGAAAAAGTGGCAAAATGCTTCTATGTTTTACAAGGTCACCTTTAAACAGATCAGGCTCTCTTTTATACCTTCCAGAAATACATTTAAATTCATATTTTATTGTGAGGAGTAACACAAAATTGTATATATAGCTTATTGATTACCGCTTTCTTTATCTAGGTATAAAACTAATGATGTGAATAAATACCAACTAAATATGTTATTTCTTTACAAATCTGAGGCGATTGCTACAAATAATTTTAGTATGGAGCACACCAATTTAGTAAAGTGCTCTATCCTAAGCTTGACATTTAACTTTTGAGTTTAACTTTTAAACTACAGTTTAGAACCCATAGTGTATGGTAACAATAATCACAGGTCTGCATGGGTGAGCAATATTAGCAAAAATCAAAGACTGACCTTTAATCTCTTCTACATTTAGGAAACAGTGTTAATGAAAATAAATAGACTTAGACAAAGCAAACATGTAAGACAGGTCTTCAACTGCAAGTGTGGTCCTTCTATGTCAGATACAATGTACAAAAGAGAGCACTTATTGGTTACCTTGCCAATAATTCTAGTTAGACTTTCATTTTATAAACTTTTGCATAACACTTAGACAAGGCTTAGGTAGATATAGTTCTCAGATGTATACTTATATCTAGTCATATATATTTAGGGTATCAACTATTTTGTTATAACCTAAAATAATAGTTGTTTATCTAACCAGTTACAAAGTCATAATTTAAAAGACTTCAAAACAGGTGCAAACTCTAATGCCTTGAAAACTTAGTTTCTCTAATAAAATCTAAAAAATACAGGAAAGTTATCTTGATAGAGCAGATCAATGTTTCAGACTTTGCTTCATGTCAGTACATTAAAGTTCAAATAACTGACTCAGCTAATCATAGCCAATTTATTCACAAACACAAACTTCTGGGGATTTATCTTCTGCAAACCTTCTGCAACTTACTTAGACATTCACAACTTATTTACATTCTTAGCTTTGTCCTCTCTTTCATTTTGGATATTAGCACAAGAATATTACATTCCCAGACAAGATACATTGTCATCCAGAAACATTTCTTTCACCTTCTAATTTTCTATACTACAATATACTTCCATACCTGTAATTTTCTTTTGTATTTTCTAGTTTTGGACCCTTTCTTAAATTCATATTCCAAAATAATCCTATAAATGTGATCTGTGCATTTAATTTACATGACAAATTTCATCCCAGCAGAGGGTTGGATGAAATTCTATATAAAAATTTGTGCTTTAATATTTTTTCTCCCAGGTTGCTTTCAAGAGGTTAGAGCACAGGATATTTTTGAGCCTGACGTATCCTCCTTATCTTTCTCACAATGCCATCAACTCTAAGTGAGTTCTCCATTACCAGTTGTACCCAGAGTTTCCTTTTGGGCCTTTCTCTTATACTAGACATATTGATATGCAGTGGAGAAGGCTCTTTCCATCCTTTTCTTCAGTCTTTCTTGAAGATCCCTTTGCAGAGGCTGCCTACAAAACACAGGTTGGCCTTAGTTTCTCTTTTTCTTCATGCAGTTGTTTATCCTTCCATTTTCCCTATGCATTTAGTTTGATGGGACTCTGTCATAGCAAGAATTACTTTGCCCTAGCAATGGATTTTCCCTGGCAAATGGGGTGTCCTGTCAGATCTTAAAAGGGGAGACTATTCCTGTCCCCAGGTCATAAACTAACAGTGCTGTAATCTTGTGCTAGATTCTTAGAGGCCAGCAGCCTCCATCCCCAATAGACAAAAAGGGCTGGAAAGCAGGGCAGAGGTCAGGTTCTCTGTGGCCATTTTTCTACAGCCCAGGCAGTTTTACTGGGATTTTTTTTCCAGCTTAGGGCTGGTGTCCTTGACCCATAGTGAGATGATCTGTGGCTGCCTTGGGCCAGCCTGAGAAACAGTGCTGGAAGTGCCAGCTCTGGGTCTAAAAGATTCAAATCTTTCAAGACCCTTCCTTCTGGTGTCCTTGCCTTCAACTTCGTTCCTGACTGTTCAGATACCTTATCTTGTAACTGCAAAATGCCTGTACATACAGAATTTCTTTCATATACTTTACCTCGACAAACCAACTTCATCTTCAAGATTGTATAATAATCCAGAAAAATCATTCAAAAGCCAGATTGTATTACAGTAAACTATCTTTCTCTTAGACAGGCTTATAACTATAGGTGGCTCATTCAGCCAATACCTCTTTGCTGAACAGACTACCTGTAAGATCAAAATAGCATGTACTATATTTTAAAGGGCCAATAACAGATACAGAAAACACAGAGAGACGAGAAAAGAACCACCCAAACCAGGGCTGACAGACAAGAACCTTTAACATAGACAAACCTTCACATAGAAATTTCTTCCACTTACTTTACTTTTGACAGACCAACTCCAATGCAAGATTGAATAATAGTCCAGAAAGCTATTCAAAAGCCAGATTGTTACAGTAAAACATTATCTTAAACAGGCTTATACTTACAGATGGCCCTTTCTTCAACTTACTTTACCCCTGACAGACCAACTCCAATTGCAAGATTGAGCAAAAAAGAAAGAGAGAGATAACTAAAGAGGAGCCCCATGACCAACAGATGGGAGCCTTTACATTGAGCAACCAAGATCAATTCCAAGAGACTACCTACAGGATCAATGCGGTATTAGCCATGTCTTAAAAGGGGCAGTAACAGATACAAACAGAACAAAAACACAGCCAGACAACCAGAGGGAATTCCCAAACCCAAGGCCAACACACAGATGAGAACCTAGAAAAGACTATAGGGAGTAAATATCCTGAAGTTCAAGGCCCGTTTAACCATGACTCCTACACCAGTGGCACCACATATGTCCCTACAAAGAGGGACCAGAAGTTCCCACATAGAGGAACCAGATGTGTGACTTCAAGGGTCTAGGCGTGCACACTGGCAGATTTACCAGATGATCAAGGGTGTTGTGACTTTACTGAGTTCTGTTTCCTTTTTCTCAAAGTGGGCCATGATGGAGCAACCTGTACATTCAGTGAGAGAAGCTGGGAGTTCCTCAAAGCAAAAGGAGCTTCAGCAGCTATTGGGATGGTCCCTCAGTCCCTCCGTTTAATCACAAGAGTAGCTTCTCCAGTTCAACCCAAGGCAAATTATCCCATCTCCTAACTCTTCTTCAGTTGGCTGTAAACAAGTTCTCCAGCCACCTGCATCCTCATCATGGAAGTGGGGCTCCTTGGACAGACAGATCAGCCCCAAGAAAGCTGGAGTGGGGGCTGCTCTCAGGTCCCATCTGGGGTGCCAAATTTGTTGCTGAAAGCTTGGTCCTTGTCCCCAGTGCCAGTCCAATAACCAGGACATGGTTTGGAGAAAAAGGAAAAAGAAGTTTTATTGCTTTGCTAGCAAAGGAGAAACACAGGGGACTCAGGTCCAGGAAACTGTGATTCTCTGTGAGAACAATCCTCATTTCTAATTTCAAATGACATCTCAGAAAATATTGTGATATCTAATGTACCATCTGAGCTGGATCATATCTTCATTTTCTGCATTTCATCTTGAACAGGATGTCTGATCAACTAATTATCAAGTCCAAAAACTAATGGTAGAATTTCTTTGTGTCATTGACTCTTGTTCTTTAAATTTCCCTCACCTTGCCTTCCTTCTGTTGCTGCCAAATAGCTTATTTACATGGATTCTCATTCAGCTGATCTGTTCATCTTCAGTATAAAGGACTAAGGGACATTTTGATTGTATCTATCTCATGTATAATATTTATAATATCTTTCTAAATAAGAGAATATTACTTTGACCTACTTCAGAAATTTTGTGTATTGTAAGTGGATTATACAGATTTACATATCTGCCTGTCTCTCTCCAGCTCTGTCTCTGTACTCTCATCATCATCATCATCATGGTCATGTATCAGCTAATTACCCATCCCTCGGGAACCAGTCCAAATATTTCTATATGGTGACTAAAACTTGTCATTTATTGTTTGAGTTGCAATAGTCCCTTATTATTCTGTTCCCTCTGTTCCCTCTCTCCATTGCTTTCTCTCTTCCCTTTCCTCTCTTCTCTCTCTCTCTCTCTCTCTCTCTCTCTCTCTCTCTCTCCTTTTCCCTCTCATTAAAAGGAAAATATTATGGATTGAATGACAACACCCAAAAATGATATATTGAAGTACCAACCCATGATGTCTCAGAAAATGTTCTTATTTGTGAATAAGTTGTTTGCTGAAATCCAATAGCACTATCATTGTCATAAATGTAATGAATGCCATGCGCAGGCAGAGACAGGGGAGAATGCTGTGCGCAGAACAATTAGAGTGAGAACAACCACTAAGCATTAGGAAGGATTTCCCAACAGGTTTCACAGGGAGCATATCCCTGTCAATATTTTGATTTCATACTTCTAGCCTTGAAAATTGTGATAATGCACTTTATCATTTAACCTAGTTTGTAGAATTTTGTTATGGTAGCCATAGGAAACTAATACCTTATACCACTTAGACTATCAGAGGATTCTAAAATAGTCAAACTCATGGAAACAGAAAGTGAAATGGTGATTTCCAAGAATTGGGGAAGAGGGAATAAGCAGGGATGGGTTAAAATTAAAGGGTACAAAATTTCAGTTATGCAAAGTGATTTGGACCTAGATATATGCTATTTACATCGTAGTGCGTACAGTTGTTAATATGATTTGCTAGGAGGACATATCTTGTGTTTGTTCAACTAATAATAATAAAATAAAGAAAGGAGGGAGAAACTTTAGGAGGTGATTTATATGTTTACGACATTTCTTCAAACTCACCAAGTTGTATACATTAAATATGTACAGCTTCTTTATGTAAATCATACTTCAATAAAGTGGTTTCAAATGAACAAACAAGTTTTCTTCATCATCTCTATATATAGTTTCCTGAATTTTGAAAACTTAAAATCTTCAAAGACCTTTAATGATAGTGTCAATATTTTTGCTTATTTTATAATTAGCATCTCTGTTAGAAATAAGGTCAGATAAAAGAGGATAATTATGAAGAATGTCTTTAAAAGTAAGCATCATTTCACATAGCACTTATTCACAGTAAAAAGTATTTTATTAAAAAACTATCCTTAAGTGTCTTGCCTTCAAATTCACAAAAGGAATATACAATTTTTTAAACTTTTATGTTTTAACCTAATACTCTGGAATACATGGTGCTTCAGAAAGGTCATGTTTTGCAAGATTGTTGGAAACTGCCAATATTTTTCACCTTTATTGAAATAGGAGAAAAAATGTAATTAGCATTTCATGCTTTAAGAATTAGGCTGGGTTCTCTGTTGTCATTATGCCAGGAACATTACAAACACAGCGAATTTAGAAATTAATTTTCATAAAAACCTGGGTGTGTCTAAATTTTGAGCAGGCCAGTGTTAACATTAATCTCTCAGTACAGCTGTGCAACACAGCCCCAATTCAACTCCAAATCCTGATGTTCCCAAATTGTTCTTGAAGTTTTTTGGCAAGGAATGCAAATTACATAAAACAGATGTGATGTTAAATCAGCTTCTCCTAACAATTCCAATATCTTAGTAAATGAATGTAACAACTATAATTTTGAAATCTAAGATACTTCTTACTTGTTTATAACCCTGACATGTAACAATTCAACATATCTTATTATTACTTACGTATTCACAGTTGCTTACAGGCAAATTTTCTTATTTGAATTTCACTAGCATGGTCAAAATAACTTAATTTCTGCTCTTTTTGTATTCTCTTAGAAAAATGTACCCAAAAAACAAACTCCACTAACAACCAAGAAATATCTTGAAGCCATGCTGACATTTTTAATTAGCTCAAAGTATTTTTGGAGGTTCCAAATATCTAGTTACTTTTAATAAAGTGCACATTATGTTATTACTTCTCCATGTTGGTGGAGTTATATCAGTTTCCATCACAAACCTATGATCCATCTGTAGAAACTCTCAGACACCTTGAAAATCTTGGACACTGTTTGAGATTTCCTCTAACCGAAGGTATTTTATTGTGATGGGTTGAGCAAATAAACAGCTGCTCCTAAAAATGTTCGTTTCATTTCCAATCTCATATTTGCCAGAATGCTTCCTCACAGGCTCCTTATCTTTGTTCTGGTACACAAATGTTAGGTTGTATTGACTAAATCCCAGTTCATAGTTTATAGTCCCCATTGCACAAAGATACCTGGCTCAAGTTATTAGTTCCTTCATTTCATTTCTATGAACATTATATATCAAGTTCCTTTTTCTTTTTTTCATATGAATCAGAAGAAATTACATAGTTCATGTTATGTGATAAATTCGGAGACTTATTTTCCCTTTTTTGATATACTATATGGGGGAATATCTATTTTCTATTTAGTCATTTTTTTCAAGTCTCTCTTATCAGCTAGAGTAAATTCAACTGAATTTTAGAATATTTAAACTTTCCATTCCTTATACATTGTACTTAAATTCTTAATTTTCCAAAGAGAAGCAGATATGAATGTACATGTGATGTCCTTCAGTTGTGTAACATTTGTTAATGTTTCTATACAGCTTTCCACACTTGGGCTATGAGTAAATAGCAATTTTCTAAGTAAGTGATGATGGATATGATCGTCTCTGATTTAGTTTCCAAAAGTTCAAACTTGCAGTGCCAGAGACTATCCTCCAGGGCCAGTTTCATTTTAGGAGCTTAGAATGTAAGGCAGTGAGAAACATGAGAATAACTGCTTCAATATAAAAGAACTCCAGTCTGAAATTATACCATTTGTTGGAAAATGGATGGAATTGTAGGGCATAATGCTACACATAACAAGCCAGACTCAGAAAGTCAAAGGTTAAATATTTTCTCTATACTGAGGAAGGACAAAATAAAGGGGAAAATGGGTACAGGCAGATCCCATGAAAATAGAAAACAAATAAGTGGAGTAGAGGATGGAGATCAAGGGAGCAAGGGAAGGAATGGAAAATGGGAGAAAGGGTAGAAAGAAATTGACAAAACTATCCTCTATACATATATGAACATATCACAGTGAATTTAACCTTTATACATGTCTATAAAATACTAATTTTAAAAAATCTATAAATAAATAGAAGGAAGACTACACTATGAACAAATTGAACATATAAGGGAAAAAATAAAGGATTTCGAATTTAGATTTATTACTTGGTAATAATCAAATATTCTCGTTAACCACCTGGGGCTTACATTAAACAAACTCAGAGCCTTCCTGAAACACTATGACTGTTTAAAGTTTTCTGGGACCTTTAGGCTCAATGGGATTTCTAAGAACAAGAGTGGATCTCTTTGGAAATTGCATGGTGTATTCGTCATGTTTTAACCACCCCTTCATTTTTCATATTCTCTTAAATATAGCTCTGTCTTTAACTTCTCATTTACTGTTGTATATAATTTTCTCAACTGACCAGATCCATTCCATGGTTAGGTTGGTTCCTTCTGAAGGATATGAGGGAGAATCTGTCCATTACCTTTCTTCAGGTTTCCCATAGCTTGAGAAACTCCTGTCTTGTAGTTTGCACTCTTCTTGTGTCTCTGCATGGCCTTGCTTTTGTGTGTGTCTGGACTCTTGTCTGTAATTCCCATTTTTATAAGCACACCAGTCATATCAAATAAGTGCTTACTCTAATGACCTTATTTTATCTTGATGGCAAAGATCTTCCTTCCAAACAAAGTCATGTTACTCTGTATTGAGGGTAGAATCTCAACATATGCTTTTATGGGGAACACATTTCAAACCCTAAGCATTTTCTAAGTTCAGATTTTTGGGTTAATAAGTACTTTGTTCATGTCAGTTCTCTGAATGGGTCCAAGAATTGTAACTGATTTTTGATTTATCCTTATTATTCTTGTATTAATGAGAGAGAAGACTTATAATCTCTTTACATGTTGAGATATTCCATAGGTTTTTAGCTCTAATTCTCAAATATATTTTAGGTATATCATATACCTGCTTACTAGAAATCAATATGATTCAAAGATTTCTAAAAACATGTAGCATGTTTCAAAGAGTTATTTTTCTTATTTTACACTCAATCCTCCCCCTTTATGACTTTTGCTAACTGTGGAGAGTGGTGAATCAAATCACGTCTTCTAACTCACGTGGTTGTTTGCACTGGGAGCTGCCTGTGTGAAGGTGCAGGTCAAGATGCCCTAGTCACTATGGTGATGCCAGCCTGAGAACTCTGTGCAGAAGCTAAAGTTATCAGTTGAGGCCTCCCCTCCCAGGGTCAGAGGATTCTGAGGAAAACAAGATGACCCTAATGTAGTACCAGTCCTGAATCCTTTGGATTCCCTGCTTTGCTGAAACTTTCCCACAAATAATCTTTTGATGAAACCTACATAAAAAATGTGATGAGCTATCTCTGAGTCAGTCAAGCTCATCAGCACTTGGCTGAATCACCTGGCCCCAACTTTTACTCTCTATTTCTGTCTGTTTGTCTTTTCTTCATCCCTCATCATCCTGGTCAGGTTTCTGAATTAACAGCCCAGGCATGAGATCTTGACAGCTAAATAATGATTCAACTGTTAACCCAGATGTCAGAACAGAACTGGGTAAAGCCTTTTAACCTTCTTCTTACTATTATCCTTAATGGAAATGAGTGTTGGTGCAGAAAAAAAACAATAGGAGTGAATACAGCAAAGGAAATAGCACAGTACAATAAAATGAAAATATATACTATTTAGGAAATAATGAGCACTTCTTTTGTACTTAGGATGTTTAGAAATAGTTCATGGGAAATACTGGTTTGTCACAAGTGATCAAGTTACAGTGGTCTAGTAAAGAAGGGAACAATCTATGACCCTCAAGAAAAGCTGGTCCACTGCTAGTTTTGCAAATGAAATTGTATTTCAATGCAGCTTCTCATTTTTTAAATTTTTTAAATTTTATTTATCTATTTATTTTTTATTTTCACAGACTGCATTTTGATTCACTGTACACAAACGGGGTACAACTTTTCATTTCTATGGTTGTGCATGATGTAGATTCATACCATTCATGTAATCATACATGTACATAGGGTAATGATGTCTGTCTCCTTCACCATTTTTCAAACTTTTTAAAAGTGTATTGTCTGTGTCCACTTTCAGGCTTCAAAAGCAGGGTTGAGTAGTCGTGACTAAAATGTATGGGCTACAAAGTCTACAGTAGTGACTCTCTGACATTTTACAGAAAAATTTTGCCAATCTGTGGTTTGTTCTGTCTTGTTGACTTGCTAGAAGAGTGTGTGTGCTAGTTTCATTTAGGGATTTTTTTTTTTTTTTTTTTTTTTTTGTGATCCAGGGAATTGAATCCAGGACCATGTGCATTCTAGGCAAGCACTCTCCCAACTGAGCTATACCCCTAGCCCTCATTTAATTTCAACTTAACAAGACATTGCTATTCTAAAGCGGGAGGTAGAGGTTTTAAAAAATAATTTTTATTATTTCACAGAAATTGTAGCAATCATAAAGAAAAGCAACTTAAATAATGGAAAAAAGAATGAAAGTAGGGTGGTAGAACGCCCCACTGATCAATGTAGCAAGCCATAACCAAAAGATGGAGAGAAATAGAAACTTCTTGTAGTGATAATTTCATTTTTAAGGAAAATGTCCTATACAAGATTAAGAAAACACAACAGAAATGAGATTTATGACATTAAAATTAATTGGGCATGTTAAAGAATGTTTTGTGTTACAATGATTGATTGCCTAATTCTTATTTTAAGAATAGCTAGGTGAATAGAGATGTAGAAGAAATAGATAAAGGTAGTGTTGAGTTGATTAATGTTAATGATGACCATGGACAACAATGTATGCATAAATATACCTACAAGTTAAGTAAATTATACTAATACAAAGCATATGCAGCACATGATTTAAAAGTATCATAAATTACATATAGCCAATTTATTCTCAAAAAGCTCTGATTTTTGCAGAATTCTTATATTTTTAACCTGTGTTTGTAATTGACAAATGATCGTAGTTCTAACATATATGTTGGTTGATTTTTTTATGTTAATGGATGAGATGTGAAGGGATATATTAATACTTATCTGTTAGCAACATGAGCAATTTCTTGGATGGATCTAATAATAATTCTTGAAATATGGAATGACATTTCTCACCTTTTGTGTGTAATTCATGATGTATTAGCATAAACATAACACACTTTCAAATGTAGCCTAAAGTATTGACACTCTTGATTTTTTTTTAAATCTACAAAATCAACAAAATAATGCATCAAGTCCTAATTTACCAAGTTTGATAATTTCCATGGAAAAAATGGCCTATCCAATTTTCAGCTACCACCATGATGACAATGAATACAAGTTGGAAGAAATGTGTCATAGCCATTATCATATTATATTTCTTTCAAGATATATTATTATTATTTCTTACTGGGGATTTTATTGTATTTTATTGGGGATTGAACCCAGGGTCTGGTGCATGCTAGGCAAATACTCTACCACTGAGATACATCCCTACTCTGTTTTATTTTATGTTGAGGCAGAGTTTTGCTAAATTGCCCTGGTTGGCCTCAAACTTGTTGATCCTCCTGCCAATTATTTCTGAAGTGAATAATTAATTGTGCCCTGTACAATCAAGATGTAAAAGATCTCATAATGTCCAGATCATAGAAAGCAGTAAAATGTAGTAAAATATTCAGGAAAAGATGAATTTTAAGAATTTGCTATTTGGGCATTTTTAACTTATTCAATTATATGTTTATATAATTTAATTTTTTAACAATGTATGTGCTTAGTCTATATTTTTCTAAAATTTCTAAAAATTTCAAAATCAGTTCTACACTAGGACAAGGAAGGAAGTGCTAACATACCACTGTACAAAAAAAAAAAAAAAAAAAAAAAAAAAAACCCACATTTGAAAACATATTTCTCAGCTATATATGTTAATCTACTTAATTCAGGTCATAGAATTTTTTAAATACTTCAAGTTCTTATTCAGAATTCAGATTCTTGATTGAGTCTACAGTAAGTATGTGTGAACATTTGGCAGGCCATTTGATCTCCTGGGGTTTAGTTTGCTTCGATAAAAAGAGTTTGCTAGACTGGGTGGTGGTTCCTTTTCTCACTTTATTTCTTTTTCTTTCTCTTGTTGCTGTGCTTCATTTGGCTGGTTCTCCTTAAAGAAATCTAGATATAAAATATGCATTTTGAAAGAATTGGATTTAGTTATGTGTTAACCTTGGATGAAAATATATTGCCCATTTAGCGTAGTCCTGGTTATGGATGTAAAGTTAGTTCTGCTAATGTTTCATACTAGTGATTTAAAAGACTATAAATCCACATTTCATTTCCTTTTTAAACCAGTGGGATAGGGTAGATGCAATTTCTAAATTGGTTCAAATCTTAGATTTCCTGTTCTCCATAAAATTTGTGGTGCAATTCATTTTTTCTTCTTCCTTACTGCACCAAATCCTGGAAGGGTAGAATTCACCACTCACTGGACTAAAACAATAAAATAAATTTCTCTCAAATGATGTTTTTTCAACAAAAATGAACATCTGACTTGTGAAGACAGAAAAATATAGTACTTAAAAGTTATTTTCATTTGTATTTTGTATGTCTTAAAGAAACATCTTTTTTTTGTATTTAAAAAAGTAGAAAGTTTTATGAGCCTTCTATTACCCACTAATCCATCCCTCCCCATGACTACAGTAATACTAATGTATTACTTTTTAATATTTTTGTGTCATGGATTCTAATGATTCTTAAGCTACTTGACAACATTAGAAATGAATAATCTGTACTGATTTTTTTTCTACTTAGATAATTACTTTGTGAGACATGAAAAAGATTTATTTCAGATGTAGACATTAACAGATGTGGTAAATATAGGACAATTTTCTCTACAATGTTTTTTTCTTAATACACTTTGAGGAATTGTAAAATTTTCTGGTTGAATTTGTCCAACTCCAAAAATTAATGTTGTGATTTAAATGAATTTGGCATAGGAGTCATTATATAAAGCAGTGATGAAAATAGAAACTGTCACAAAACTGAATTTTAGTGACTCTCAAATTATTGTTTGTTTATTGACTCATTTTGTTTTTCTTTCTTTCTGTTATTTGGTTTCTTTTTGTTTGTTTTCACTCCCACAGAGTTGCTGAATACACAAATTTTTCAAAAGCCTTCCTTAGTATATTGTTCTCATTAAAAAAGAATTAACATTCTAAAAACAGCTGAAATATTTATTCATTTATTTATAGTATGGGGGATTGAACCCAAGGCCTTGCACATGCTGAACAAGAATGTTACTTTTGAGCTACATCCACATTCCCAGCTGAAAATTTAGTAAGATTTGAATTTTGTTTATATTTGGAAGAATTTTCTAATACAATGACATAAAAATTTCCTGAATATTTGAGAGAGAATTAAAAAACAACTTTAAAATAAATGTACACCATGAGTAATTAAGTTATGTTACTCATAAAATGAGTAAGAAATTAAAGGTACATTTAAAAAAAACTGTCCTTTAAAAATATTGTGGAGAATTTCAGGAGTGATACATCTTTGACCTCATGAATAACTGATATAATTAACTATCTAACACATATGATTTATAGAATGTCAATAAAATCTCACCTTCTCAAACAACTTCATTAAAATAATTAAAATGACACTATTGAAAAATGTGCCTGGTATAAAACTTTATGTCTCTGGGAGAACACAATTAAGGACAAGAAAAATTATACTATCAGTCATTATTTTTCACTGGAGATTTAGGACCTTGAGAAGAACATAAAACATTTTAAGAAATTCCAAACAAGTTTAAAGAACAATAAGTAAGCTTTGATACCATGAACTAAAGAAAACTATAAGCTCATTCAACAAAACAGGAATTTCATTCACTATACAACTTAATTGAGTGCTTTCCTCACTAGTGAGAATTTAATTGTGAACATATAAATACACGTTCTTATGTACCTTACATTCCATTGGGAATGACAGAAAAAGCTAAGTAATATATATTACTTAACTTATATAATTA
>JAJEJO010003853.1:593892-674889 GCA_020662805.1 Glaucomys volans
ATGTTTATAGGATGTTCCAAACATTGTGTCCACACTATGCATTCAAAGATAGGCAAAGGCATGCTTTTAGGTGAAATAATCTTGAAATTCTCTGTTTTACCAAAGAGAAAAATAATAAAAATCCACAAAAATCCACTCTCTCAAAACCCCAAACTCTCTTCATCAGACTGTCCAGAAAATGTCTCATGCTCATGAGACAAATGTCCAGGCTCATGTTGAATGACACCCAGGGGACCATGTCCACATTTTTTGAGATAAAGTTCTTCCACTTAATACTCAGAGATCCACAGAATTTCTCAGAGATGGAGAAATAAGAGATTTAGAATCATTAAGTTCTCTGCTATTACAACGTCTTATAAAAAGTACTGAAAAAAAAGTTTTTAAAGTCAGGCCGTTTTAGTCATTTTTTTTTTCATTTCTATGCCCCAAATACCTGACAAAAACAATTAGAGAAGGAAAGGTTTATTTGGGAGCTCATGATTTCAGAGATTTCAGTCCATAGGTAGCCAGCTTTGTTCCTCAGGGATCCAGTTGAAGCAAAACATCATGATGGAATAGTGTGGCAGAAGAAAGCAGGTCAGGGCATGACCATGAAGAAGCAGAGAAAGAGTAAGTTCAGCTCAAAATATACATTTCCAAAGGCATACGCCAATGACCCACCTCCTCCAGCCACATCCTACCAGCCTACAGTCACCACTGAATTAATCCCTACCAGGGGATGAACACATTATCTGGGTTAAGGTTCTCATAACCCAATCATTTTACCTCCAAACATTCTTGCATTTTTCCACACATGAGCTTTAGGGGTACACCTAATATCCAAACCACAACAGGCTATAAAATGGGTGTCAATGTTTATTTCATGTGACACTGGTGGGCACTTTATTCTTTGCTGTGCTATACATGCCCTAATTTGTCTTTTACATTAAAACAAAATCTGAGTCTCATGTCATTTTTTTTTCTCTTCAGAAAAATCTTTATCCTCAAAGTCATATTTATTCCAGAAGATGGTGAAACAGGTAGTCAGTAGTACCCTCTGATTGTTCTTGGCTCCGAATCTATACTCTACCTGTTTATAGATGATAGCAGTCAGGACACTTTCAGGGTCATCACAATGTGGATTTTGCAACCTGCCCTGTGGTGACTATTTTTATTTTTCTATTATATTAAAATCTCCCTCAAGTGTTAGCTTCTAGGCAAGGTTTATCTGGATTTCAAGAAATTCAGCTTTAAATTCTGCTGAATCCCAAAGCTATCATCTTTGAGTCATGGGAAATACTCTAATAATCAAAACCTGGGAGGACAGATCCCTAGCTGACATTTCTAATCAAACCATCTCTACAATGTGTTCCATCATTGAAGAGTTAAGCTCTCTGGTACCCAAAAGGGATGCAATTGGTCCTCTTCTAGGGACATATACTCCTGTGGTTCTTTCAGTCAGAGTTAATGGAACAGTATTTTCACTGTCAAACTCCTCTCATCTCTGCGGTTCCCCTGAGATAGGAAATTGTAGAAGGACATTGACATAACTGACCCCTTTCTCTATTCCTATCTTCATATGGCCCTTTTGACTGCTATGATTTGGATATGAGATGTACCCCCAAAACTCCTATATTTATGCAAGAATATTCAGAGGTAAAATGATTTATTGTGAGAGCTGTAATCTAGTTCATCTATCCTACTTTGAATAGACTAGCTGGGTGGTAACTGAAAGCAGGTAAGACATGGCCAAAGAAGATAGATCACTGGTGGCATGCCTGGGAGGCTTCTTCTTCCCTGAGGACCCGTTGCTCTCTCTTTCTGCTTCCTCCCTGTCATGAACTGAACAGATTTCCTCTCTCATATCCTTCTGCCATGAAGTGCTACCTCATCTTGGTCCCAGAGCAATGGAGTTGGCCCACCAGTGACTAAATCTTAAAAGTGAAATTCAAAGCAAACTTTTGCTTCTCTAAATTGCTCTTGTTGGGTATTTTGGCTACAGAGATGGAAAGCTGACTAACACAGGATTTGTTGTCCCAAAGTCTCCAAGGAAAACAAGGAGTGCTCTTGTCACTCATATGTCTAATACATGATCTGATTTGTTAAAAGGCTTCATGTGGCTCACCAGGATGGTATTTCTGGCATGCCCTGAGGCAGCTCTTAGTGTTGAATCACTAGAGACGTTCTTTCTTGCTGTTACATATTGCAAGAAAAAAATATTCTCATTTATCCAGTAAATATTATGAGTATTCCTGCTCAACCATGTTGGACTTTGCTTCTGGAGTACACCCATGATTTTGAAGGATGATAATTACTTTGTGTTTGACATCTTTGAAGTCATGGCTCAGATGTTCTGCTGGTCATCTTGCCAGTGTGTCTTGACTGACTCCAAGATTTTTGTTTAAGACTACCAGGTGGTTATCTCTGACTGGCTTATGCTCATTTCACTTATACTGGGACAAAAGAGTGGGAACAGGTTCTTAAAATGCCCTTGTGTGTGTGTGTGCTTTTTTTTTTTCCCTATGGGATTTTCATCTTAATTCCTCAGCATTGTCTTTTTTGTGGTGATGTGGACAGTTTCTAAAAGTACTGGTATGATATTTTATAAAATGTCCTTAATTTTTTTTTAAATTTATCATGATTAGACAAAAGTTTTGAGTTTTGAGGAAAAAACACTTCAGACATATCATTGTGTCATATCACAGCACACTTGACATTAACATAACCTCTCACAGGTGATTTTAATCTTGATGATTTGGTCTATAATGTTACTACCTTTTACATTTCACCTACTGTTTTTTGGAAGTGAGTTTCTAAGTCAACCCCAAACCCAAAGGCAGAAGAACTAAACTGAACTTTCTGGAGTGGGAAATATCTATCTATCTATCTTTCTATCTATCTTTCTATCTATCTACCTATTGTCTATCATTTGAATTTTTATGTAAAGAAGATTTTCCCTTTCTCCTCCACTTATTTAATTCCATTGTTATTTGTGCCAGTATTGATCCATGGATATTTAATTTCTTTAATTAGCATCTAATATTATAATTAATTATTTTGTTGTTCCAGCAATCCTACAATGGCCCACTGAGAACTCTTCCATGTTGTCCTCTGGGTCCTCATGATGTTTGCCCAAGTTCCTCCCCTCTTTTATTCTGAACGTGTCCTTACTTACCGGCACTATATAAAGCCAGATTCATTTGCTTTTTCTTGCCCTAGTCATATTATCAACTCTTTCTCCAATAAGTATTATTTCCTTTAAAAGGAGAATGATGTTTGAACATCAAGATCAAAACATCAGGTATATTAACTGCTATGAATGTTTCTGAGAAGACAAAACTAGGAGATATATGTATATTACTAGCCCACACATTTACCTATTATAATTATTTCTACATCCATCTGTAATGACATTGAAAAACAAATGAGTTTATACGGTCTTTAACTTTAATCTATCACTACAGGTTATTCTGACAAATCCTCTATTCCAATGTACTAATTTAAACCCCCTTTTTGAGAGTATCAAAAAAAACCACTCCCTTTATAATTTATTTAGTTTTTTGTTCAATGCTACTTTCAGAATTGCTAGTCCATATCCTTGTGAGAATAAAATGCTGTATTTAAGTACAGTTATTTATTTTTTTATCTTGTTATCTGATCAAAACATTAGTCCCCAATTTAATGTAGAACATTCCTTTTCTGACCGGCCCCATCTTTGAGTACACTTATGTTTACAATATGGTTAGATTCATTTTTCACAATGGGCATTCCATGTTATGATTCCTCAACATCTTGGTTGTTCTTCCTAGGGATTCTAAACCCTTCTTATTTGGTATTTTTTCCAAGCAGCTAAAAGTGGAACTGTTTATACTCACATACACTAGTTAATGGAACTGAAGATATTCCAATATACTAGAGAGTTCAAACAAAAAGGAATCCTATGATTATTTCCTGATAATTGAATCATGCATACTGCATTATTCTTGTGTATATCCCGTCTTCAGAGGATCTAAAACTAATATTGAAATATAGTGCTGAGCCCGCAGAGCCGAGCTCCAGTCTTCCCTGCCACTGCGCGGCATTTCCTGGGTGGTCTGGCCTGGAGGGGCTGGAGTCTCTGGCTCCAGCGGCTGCCTCTGACAGAAGCATTGATCATTCCCAAACTGGAGGAAGTAGAACAGCAGCTTTCTTGGGTCACCACTTGATCAAGCAACTCTCAAACATCAGAGGGGAAGACATATGAGCAACATGAGAAAACACCAGGAGAAAGTGTCCCAAACAAATCTAGATGATACATCAAGAGAACCCAAAGACAGCATGGTAGAAGGAATGACAGAAAGGGAGTTCGGAAAGTTCATAATTAAAATGATCCAAGAAGAGAATGAGGTGACGAGAGAGCAGATTCAGGCTATGAATAATCAGCTAATAGGGCAATTGCAGGAAGCAAAAAATCATTTCAATAAAGAGATAGAAGTTCTGATAAAAAAACAAACAGAAATCCTTGAAGGAAACAAGGAAATGAAGGAAACAATAAACCAAGTTAAAAACTCAATAGAAAGTATAATTAACAGAATAAATCACTTGGAAGACAGAACCTCAGACAATAAAGACAAAATATTTAATCTTGAAAACAAAGTTGAACAAACAGAGAAGATGGTTAGGAATCATGAACGAAACCTCCAAGAAATATGGGACATCATGAAAAGACCAAATATAAGAGTTATTGGGATTGAGGAAGGCACAGAGATACAAACCAAGGGTATGAAGAATCTGTTCAATGAAATAATATCAGAAAATTTCCCAAATATGACAAATGAGATGGAAAATCAATTACAAGAGGCTTACAGGACACCAAACACACAAAATTACAACAGATCCACACCAAGGCACATTATAATGAAAATACCTAACATACAAAACAAAGATAGAATTTTAAAGGCAGCGAGAGAAAAACATCAGATTACCTACAGGGGGAAACCAATACGGATATCAGCAGATTTCTCAGCCCAGACCCTAAAAGCAAGAAGGGCCTGAAACAACATATTTCAAGCTCTGAAAGAAAACAGATGCCAACCAAGAATCTTATATCCAGCAAAACTTACCTTCAGATTTGATGACGAAATAAAATCCTTCCATGATAAAAAAAACTTAAAGAATTCACAAAGAGAAAGCCTGCCCTACAGAACATCCTCAACAAAATATTCGAAGAGGAAGAAATGAAAAACAACAATCGCAGCCAAAATGGTGAGGAACTACCCTAAAGAAAGAGTCAATCAAAGGAGAAACAAAGTTAAGCTAAAAACCCCAAAAATGCTAAAATGGCAGGAAATACAAGTCATATCTCAATAATAACCCTGAATGAAAATGGCCTAAACTCATCAATCAAAAGACATAGACTGGTAGACTGGATTAAAAAGAAAGACCCAACAATATGCTGCCTTCAAGAGACTCATCTCATAGAAAAACATGCCCACAGACTAAAGGTGAAAGGTTGGGGAAAAACATACCATGCACATGGACTGAGTAAAAAAGCAGGAGTTCCCATCCTCATTTCAGATAAAGCAGACTTCAAGCCAAAGTTAGTCAGAAGGGATAAAGAAGGACATTTCATACTGCTTAAAGGAAGCATAAATCAGCAAGACATAACAATCATAAATATTTATGCACCAAACAATGGTGCATCCACGTACGTCAATCAGACCCTTCTCAATTTCAGGAACCAAATAGACCAAAACACAATAATACTGGGGGAATTTAACACTCCTCTCTCACAGTTGGACAGATCTTCCAAGCAGAAATTGAACAAAGAAACCATAGGACTCAATGACACAATCGCTAATTTGGACTTAACAGACATATATAGAATATTCTATCCATCAAAAAGCGAATACACTTTCTTCTCAGCAGCTCATGGGTCCTTCTCTAAAATAGACCATACGTTATGCCACAAAGCTACTCTTAGCAAATACAAAAACATAGAGATACTACCTTGTGTTCTATCAGATCATAATGGAATGAAATTAGATATCAATGAAAAAGTTAAAAACAGAAACTACTCCAAGACCTGGAGATTAAATAATATGCGATTGAATGATGCATGGATAACAGAAGATATTAGGGGGGAAATTAAAAGATTGTTAGAGGTCAACGAGAACAAAGATACAACATATCAAAATCTCTGGGACACTATGAAAGCAGTGCTAAGAGGAAAATTCATTGCATGGAGTGCTTTTAATAAAGGAATGAAAAGTCAACAAATCAATGACCTCACATTACAGCTCAAAGCCCTAGAAAAAGAGGAACAGATCATCACCAAAAGTAGCAGAAGACAGGAAATAATCAAAATCAGAGCTGAAATCAATGAAATTGAAACAAAAGAAACAATTCAAAAAATTGACAAAACAAAAAGTTGGTTCTTTGAAAAAATGAACAAAATTGATAAACCCTTCGCCACGCTAACGAAGAGAAGGAGAGAGAAACTCCAAATTACTAAAATTCGTGATGGAAATGGAAATATTACAACAGGCACAATTGAAATACAAAACATAATAAGAAGCTACTTTGAAAATTTATACTCCAACAAAATAGAAAACTTGGAAGACATCAACAGGTTCCTAGAGGCATATGAGCCACCCAAACTGAATCTGGAGGACATACACAACTTAAATAGATCAATTTCAAGCAATGAAATAGAGGAAGACATCAGAAGCCTACCAACAAAGAAAAGTCCAGGACCAGATGGATTCACAGCCGAATTCTACAAGACCTTCAAAGAAGAGCTCATTCCAATACTCCTCAAAGTATTTCATGAAATAGAGGAGGAAGGAACCCTTCCAAACTCATTCTATGAAGCTAATATCACCCTGATACCAAAACCAGAGAAGGATATGTCGAGGAAAGAAAATTTCAGACCCATATCTCTAATGAATATAGATGCAAAAATTCTTATAAAAATTTTAGTGAATCACATACAAAAGCATATTAAAAAGGTAGTGCACCGTGAATCAAGTGGGTTTCATCCCAGGGATGCAAGGTTGGTTCAACATCCGGAAATCAATCAATGTAATTCACCACATCAACAGACTTAAGGTCAAGAACCACATGATTATTTCAATAGACGCAGAGAAGGCATTTGATAAAATACAGCATCCCTTCATGCTCAAAACACTAGAAAAAATAGGGATAGTGGGGACATTCCTTAACATTGTAAAGGCTATCTATGCTAAGCCCACAGCTAACATCATTCTAAATGGAGAAAAATTGAAAGCATTCCCCCTGAGACCTGGAACAAGGCAGGGATGCCCTCTTTCACCACTACTATTCAACATTGTTCTTGAAATTCTAGCCAGAGCAATTAGACAGACCAAAGAAATTAGAGGAATACGAATAGGAAAAGAAGAGATCAAGCTGTCCCTATTTGCTGATGACATGATTCTCTATTTAGAAGACCCTAAGAATTCCACCAGAAAACTTCTGGATCTCATAAATGAATTCAGTAAAGTAGCAGGATATAAAATTAATGCTCACAAATCTAATGCATTTTTATTCGTAAGTGATGCATCCTCTGAGAGAGAAATTAGGAAAACTACCCCATTCACATTAACCTCAAAAAAAATAAAATACTTGGGAATTAATCTAACAAAAGATGTGAAAGACCTCTACACTGAGAATTACAGAACACTAAAGAAAGAAGTTAAAGAGCATCTGAGAAGATGGAAAGATCTCCCATGTTCTTGGATAGGCAGAATTAATATTGTCAAAATGGCCATACTTCCAAAAGTGCTATACAAACTCAATGCAATTCCAACTAAAATCCCAATGACGGACCTTGTAGAAATAGAGCAAGCAATCATGAAATTCATTTGGAGGAATAAGAGACCCAGAATTGCTAAAGCAATCCTTAGCAAGAAGAGTGAAGCAGGGGGTTTCACAATACCAGATCTTCAACTATACTACAGAGCAATAGTAACAAAAACAGCTTGGTATTGGCACCAAAATAGACAGGTAGATCAATGGTACAGAATAGAGGACACAGAGACAAACCCACATAAATACAGGTATCTCATACTCTACAAAGGAGCCAAAAACATACAGTGGAGAAAAGATAGCCTCTTCAACAAATGGTGCTGGGAAAATTGGAAATCCATATGCAGCAAAATGAAACTAAACCCATATCTCTCACCCTGTACAAAACTCAACTCAAAGTGGATCAAGGACCTAGAAATTAGACCAGAGACTCTGTACCTAATAGAAGAGAAAATAGGTCCAAATCTTCATCATGTTGGCCTAGGACCAGATTTCCTTAATATGACTCCCAAAGCGCAAGAAATAAAAGCACGAATCAATGATTGGGATAGAGTCAAACTGTAAAGCTTTTTCTCAGCAAAGGAAACAATCAGCAATGTGAAGAGAGAGCCTTCAGAGTGGGAGAAAATCTTTGCCAATCATACTTCAGAGAGAGCACTAATCTCCAGAATCTACAAAGTACACAAAAATCTTTACACCAAGAACACTAATAACCCAATCAATAAATGGGCCAAGGAAATAAACAGACACTTTACAGAGGAAGATCTACAAGCAATCAACAGATTTATGAAAAAGTGTTCAACATCCCTTGTTATAAGAGAAATGCAAATCAAAACCACCTTAAGATTTCATCTTACCCCAATTAGAATGTCTTTTATTAAGAGTCCAGGCAACAACAGGTGTTGGTGAGGATGTGGGGAAAAGGATACACTCATACATTGCTGGTGGGAGTGCAAGATGGTGCAGCCACTCTGGAAAGCAGTGTGGAGATTCCTTATAAAACTTGGAATGGATCCACCATTTGACCCCGCTATCCCACTCCTTGGCCTATACCCAAAGGACTTAAAATCAGATTACTACAGTGATGCAGCCACATCAATGTTCATAGCTGCTCAATTCACAATAGCTAGATTGTGGAACCAACCTAGATGCCCTTCAATAGATGAATGGATAAAGAAACTGTGGTATATATACATAATGGAATAGTATTCAGCCATAAAGCAGAATAAAATTATGGCATTTGTAGGTAAATGGATGATGTTGTAGACTGTTATGCTAAGTGAGATCAGCCAATCCCAAAAATCCAAAGGCCGAATGGTCTCTCTGATAAATGAATGATGATGCATAGTGTGGGGGGTAAGGGTGGCAAGAATGGAGGAAGGATAGATAGCATAGAGGGAAGGGAGGGGTGGGGTCGAGGTGGGGGGGCAAGAATAATAACAGAATATGTGACAGACATCATTGCCCTGTGTACATGTATGAATGCACAGATGGTGAGATTCTACTTTGTGTACAAGCAGAGAAACAATAGCTGTACTCCATTTGTGCTCAATGAATCAATAAGCAAATTAAAAAAAAAAGTTAAAAAAAAAAGAAAAACAAATATAGTAGTGTTACCATAGTCCATTTTGCTAGATTCATAATACAAGAACTGGACGAACCTGTGTAGAAGTTGATACATGCAACACCATATAACCCATGTGCCATTTTGATGTTCAGAGTGAAGGTACATCCACATTTATTTTCCAGTTGTAATTGGTTTGTAGTACAGAGAAATCTAACTCTCAATAGTCCTTGAAAGGATATCAATAGTATCAGTATTGGTACTCTAGGATTTACCAGTTTGGGAATAAAGATGAGGCTCCTAATTTTCCTGGAGTTGGTACTCACTAAGTGATATTAAAACTTAATGAACTACCAAACTCCTTCAAAATAATGCTGTGAACTTCATGGTTTGCCCAACATACCATCAAAATTGAGTCAGCAGTCAGCTGGTTGCTCACACTACTCTGTTGAGCAGTTATAGGGTATTGACAAAACTACCAGAATTTCACCATGTGATCTTCAGAATCCCTTGAGTAATACTATTTAACATATTTAACATATCTCATGCTATGGTGTCTGTGGTGTACTAGTCACATAGTAGGAATGTGCTGTCTTCTTCTAGAAGAATAATGGCTTGCTAGATTTCTGTTATGTTACAGGGACATGTCAACTCCACTATGGGGCCTTTTGATAGAGAAAATACCATGCCAAAAAGCCATGCTTAATGTTTTACACACTTTTTCTTTCATTTCCTATTTGTTTTAATTTATATATTGAACTCATTGATTAACTGATTATTTAATTAACTTACATTTTGTTTTGACTTATATTACATTCACTTGATTGAGTATTGAGAGAAAAGCAGTTTGTTCTGCTACATATGGTGGCAAAAAGATGGATTTCATGTTTATAAAAACTTTGTGTCTCATTTTCATGTTCTTTCCTGGGCATATCTGTTTTCCATTTTTCAGGGTTTTTCTTGTTTTCTTTTTTTACTGATTTGTAAGATTATATATACAATATATAAATATAATAAAAATTTTGTGTTTATATCAAGTTAGAGGGTATGTATATATGCTTTATATACTTTTAGACTATCTCCTCCTCTGCTTATGGCTTCTTTCTTTATTTCTTTGGAATTTAATATTGACAAAACATTTTATATTTTTGTAATTGATGTTTTAATAATTTTCTTTATATTATGCTTTTGTTCAATAATGATAAATAGGTATATGACTCAAGAATCTGAAAAGTCACTTCTTAGGAATGCTAATTCCGGTGCCTGAAAAGGATAGAAATGTTCTCAACTGTGTTAAGAATCACATAGATGATACTGTGACAGTATCACAATGAGATGCTGTCATTCACCCAATAGATTTGAAGAAATTTTACAATTTGAACAAACCTTGGGAGATTGCACAACAATTGAAAATCTTAGATAATGCAATGTGTAAATGGAGAAACTACTTTGGGACAAAGTTAGGCAGCACTTAGTGAAGCAGAAGATCAACATACCCTATGTCTCCACAGCTCCACTCTTGAGTCCTGAAGTTTATGAGTATCCATGAACATGCAGAGAATGATAATAGCATTGGTAAATATCAAGACGAGAAGCAATCTTAGCAATCATAGAATATATAAACAAACCATTGGATGCGGAAGTGGAAAACATCAGAGTTATGAAAGTCAAAGTCGTACATTTGAAAGAAAGAAGACAGACACAGCAGAGTGTATGCAGCTTGATTACGTTCAAAAAATGGGAACTTTGTTTAGATATTAATAAAATGACTAAGAAAATAAGAGAATAAGTGCCATAAATGTGTGATCTTAGTAACGCAGAGAGAAGACAAAGGAGGTTATGCTAAACAAGGGGCATATAGAAGCTTATAAAATACCTAAAGAACTTTTCTCCACTTATTTGAGAATTATAGGCTAATTACTCCCATATAATTTAGATTCCATGCAGTTTTCCTGTTATATTTCACGAATAAGATGCATTTAAAGATGATTTTACAAAAAACTATGGTTATGTTCAATCCCTTTATTTAAATAAAATAAATATGAATATCCATATATTAATTTGAAATTCTATACTGTATAAGATTTTCATATTTCTATCTTTATTTTGTTTGTGTTTTGATCATACACATAAGTGCACATGCATATTTTATATATCATATATAATCAGACTTTAGTCCTATAACTTTAAAATTTAAATATGGATCCAAAAGAAATGGGGGCCGTATGTAATTCTTCATTATGTTAACTATTGAATGTGAAATATATTTTGTTTTTAGTTAATTGTGTTCTGCTGAGAGAGAGTTTTTGGAGCATCTAAAATTCTAGATAAAAATATTTTTAAGCTGCCAAATCCATCATGTTTAAATTATTTACCACCAAAACTCACTGAATAGATGTGGCCCTATTAAAATATTCTTCAATCAACTCTGTGTCCCAGTTTGCTGACACATAGAACATTTCCAATTACTTTCAGGGCACATCTGAATTCTGAACCAATTTTTAGTTATAATTTAATATTTTTTTAATGCTGACACTCTATCAACCACTGGGATTCAGATAAATCTGAGGATACCTAAGAGATCATTTTGGTATCTAAGACCATTTGAATAAGAAACTGATTAACCCATCAAGAGAGAATACATTCTGATGTTAGCATAGGGTTAGCACAAGAGAGAGAGGCAATGTAAATGAATGATTAAGAGTGCAGGTTCTCAATCAAGAGCAAGGGGATTTAAACTTATCTCTTTCATTTATGTTTAAGATGACTTTGGGCATATCGTTTATTATCTTGGAGTCATATATTCCTCATGTAAAATGGCATTTTGATAGCATCTAAAATGATTATTATGAGTATTAAAGAATATGATTACTTTAAGGCATAATTTAATGTCAAGTATGTAGCAAACACTCAATAAGTGTCAAATCTTTTTTATAACATTAAATTTAAGACTTGTTCATATATAATAATTTTTTGATGTTCAGAGAGTTGATCCAGCGTTTTGTGCTCATTGAACACAGTAATGCCTAACCTACCTTCAGGTCAAAGTGGTGGAACTGAGAGGCAGAACCCAAGGGAGGTAAGCAGGCTTTAAGATGTTTTAGAAGAACTGGAAGAACCGTAAGCAAATTTATGCTAAATATTTTGTGACACCTGCCAGATATTTGTTAACAAAAAAAGTAAAATGAAATTTTCAAAATAATTGTGGAAAACATGGAGGGGAGCTGGAAGTATATAGGAAATGGCAAAAACCTTTTAGTCCTACTATGTACACATACATCACATAACACAAAAAGTTAAGGCAGTATATTTGAAACACTGAAATATGGTATAATTTCTGAAGTCCAAACTTACTGAGATGCCAGAATAACACAATGTTTAGTTTTATAAATAATAAAGTTGAGGTTACTCCATAAGAAATGATCTACTTCTAATGTATAAGGTGGGTTTCCAAGTTCAAAGATGAACTTCCAAAGGTATAATGTATATGGATACCTTTGTCTTGCATGATTCTAGGGTGGAGCAAAGTTTTACATTCTATCCAAAATTATTAATTCTAGCTGTATGAATGAATAATACCATGAGAAGGAGGGGTTTTGGTACTTAGAGAAGGAAGGACTGATTTCTGAAAAGAATCATTAATCATGCTGGTTTTAGAATACAGTATTATTAATATCCATGTTTTATAATACAGCAGAATAGTTAAAATCAACCAGGTTATGCTGTAATAATAAATGATCCAAAATATTAGTGGTTTTTGAAATGTTTCTAACTTATTCTGCATGACTTCTGTAGCGCCTCTACATTTTTCACACATGTTGCCTTTGTATAGAAAAAAAAAAAACAGTCATGTGTTTTGGTCTGAGATGGGTCCTTGACATGTTATGGTTTGGGTCTCAAAAGTCTTCCAAAGGCCGTAGCTAAAGGTATATCATAACTTGTGGCAATATTGGAAGCAGTGCAACTTTTGGAATCTGGGATCTAGTGGAAAGAAGTTAGGTAATTGGGAACTAGTCCCAGGAGGGGATATTGAGAACACAGAAACTCCCTCTTTCTCTCTTCTTGCTTCCTGCTGCCATGAGATGAGCAGTTTCAACTGTCATTTACCATCATGCCACAGGCCCAAAAACAATGGGGCCAACGGACCATGACTGAAACCTCTGAAACCATGAGCTCAATTAAATCTTTCTTCCTTATAAGTTGATTACTTAAGATATTGTTCACGGTGATGGAAAGTTGACTAACACAGGAGGTGACTAGGAGATGGGGGTGAAGCCCTCATAAATAGGATTCTTGCACTTATAAAAAGCTTGAGGGAGTACTTTTTCCCCATCTGCCATGTGGGAACAGAGATGGAAGGCACAATCTATGAAGTAAAAACATGCACTGATATCCTATTTGTTGTTAGCTTGATCTGGGACTTTCCAGCCTCCAGAACTGTAGGAAAAAAATTGTTGTTGTTGTTGTTGTTGTTGTTGTTGTTGTTGTGTTCAAGTTAACCAGCCTAAGGCAATTTGTTGCAACCCAAACAGGCTAAACTCTATACTTTTACAAATCTTTTAAGGACGAAGACAGACACATCCTGAGAAATGTCTCTTTAAGAAATTTCTTAGTGTAGGAATATCATAGAATACATTTATATAAATTAAGATTCACTCACTAGATGATAGAATCTCATGGTGCGTCCACAGGATAGCTAATCCTTCATTGGCCAAATTGTTGTAATGCAGTGCACGGTTGTATACATTAAAATATTAAAGTTGGGAAAACAGTCCTTTCTTTAGATTAAGTCTAACTCTTGCTAGTCATTCTCTTTTTTTCTTTTAAGGTAATAAATAGAAAAATCAGTATGCCACAGTACTGAGATAGTAGTCAATGGTTATAGTGATGGACCTCCACTCTACTCACAATTACATTGTATTTATGGAGATATTGCCACATGGGTTTCAGCTCTCTGTTCCTTGCTTTCATCCTTCTCCTGTGTCCACAGCAATTGGACATCCATAACCCATTTAGCTCCAATTTGATCATCTGCTTCAACAGAGGAAAATATTGTAGATCTCTTTAGAACCTGTCTTAGTAATGGACAGCTGTCAGAGGGAGTAATGATATCCAATCCTAACTTGATAACCTTGTTTTAGACAGTACTTTTGTACAAGAATTAAACAGCAAGCCAGCAAACTATTTGAGCAGGAATTTTTCACAGAAACATTAAAAAACTTTTCATGCTCTATTTATTATAGCAATGTAAAAAATATTTCCTTATAAAATGAAGACACATTTGCTTATGACTTACTTGATGACCATCGTTAATAGTAAAAATGTAACTCTATATTTGCTTTTTCTTTCACAGTGCAGGGAATAATCTTTAAATAGACAAGTGAACTTTAAAGGTTTTCATAACAATGAAGCAGAATTTGAACAAAGACCTGTTGCAACAATGATCTAAACAGTTTATTTTTCACTTGCTCTCATGGAATTATTTGTTGAAATCTTTAATAGCAAGTTTTTCTGCAAGATTATAGATAATATCATGCTAAAGCTGTGCCTAGGCTAGTCACTGTTTCAGTGCTGGTGCTTAGTGACAAATGTGTTGACTGAGGGGATCAGGAAAATTTGATATGTCTGTTCATGAGAAAAGAACTTTTTGTCTACTGGAAAACATCACTAGACTAGATTTAGAGCACAGATTCAGAGATGTAAATCACTGGAATAAGATTTTCATTGATCTCAGTCTCTGAAAATTCTTTATAAATGAATTCCATTTTCCTATCATATTTCCATATTTGCAAAATCCTTAGTCATAAATTCAAACTCTCAAAACACAAAACTAAGAAAGGTTTGCACAGTGAACATAAGAGAAACAAAATTTCAACTCTTTGGTGGTATATGAATTAAATTTCTAACATTGCATAAAAATAAAACTAGAGCCCAGCAGCAGTGCACGCCTGTAATCCTAGAAGAGCAGGAGGCTGAAGCGGGTGGATCCCATAATCAAAGCCAGCCTCAGCACTTTAGGGAGGCCCTAAGCAACTTAGTGAGATCCTGCCTTGAAATAAACATTAAAAGGGTTGGGGATATGGCTCAGTGGCTAAGCACCCCTGGTTATATCCCTGGTACCAATAAATAAATAAAAATAAATAAATAAAACTAGAAATTCTGATGGTGATGCAGAGTTTGACTTCAGAAAACTCAACTGACATCAGATTTGACTGTAGTGAGCAGCAGTGGCACATTGCCAATTGAAATCATAGGCTGTTAAAAGATTAATGATTTAGTGATTTTTAAATTGGATATGTAAAAGTTTCTTCTATACATGGAAACACTGTTTTCAATTCTTCAGCAACAACAATAATTATATATTGTGTGTGTTAGTCTGCCCTGATGGCCATAGATAATATAGAATGGGTGGCCTAAAATATAGACCTTAATTTCTCACAGTTCTGGATTCTGAAAGACCAAGATGAAAATAAATTAATTTCTTCTGAGGCCTCTCTCCTGGAATCACAGGCAACCTCCTGTCTGCTCCGTTAAATGGTCTTTGTTCTGCTCCTGTATGGCTCTGGTTCTTTTCCTTCTTATGAATTTCTGTCAGGTTAAAACCTAACACAAATGACCTCATTTGACCTTAGTTCCATCCCTATAGGCCCTGTCTCTAAATGCAGTCATACTGAGTGTTAGAAATTCAAGATTCAGATTTTGGAAGGATACAATTCAGTTCATAATACAAACCAATTCAAAAGGAAATAATAAACTTTGATCCAAAAAGTCTGCCAATCATAGACAACTAACACGTCAAATGAAGAGGATTGTATTAGGAAACCAATTTAAAAATTCATGATAACATCAACATCATTTTAAAGCAAGAATTTTTCTATGATTTTTAATATGTCTCCATTTGCTAAACTTTCCAACTAGTCAAAAGTAAATAAGCCAGGTGTGGTGGCGCATGTCTATAATCCCAGCACTTGGGAGGCTGAGGCAGGAGGATCACGAGTTCAAAGCCAGCCTCAGCAACTTAGCAAGGCCCTAAGCAACTCAGTGAGACCCTGTCTCTAAATAAATTGCAAAATAGGGCTGGGGATGTGGCTCAGTGGTGGAGTGCCCCTGAGTTCAATCCCCAGTATAGAAAAAAAATAAATAAATAAAATAATAAAAGTAAAACAAATAAAAACAACTTTCCTCTTAAATATTATTTAATCTTTCAGAATAACTTCATTTTATTCACTAAATAAAATAAAGCTAATTATCATGCTTTTACTCAAATATCATCGCTGCCTTTAGAGATTCTATAATCTGCTCTTGAAAAGATCAGATTTAAAGATCATTAGTGCCATAAAAACAAATATAAATTAAAATGGGTAAAAAAGAAATAAACATGAGCAACAAATTTGTTTTCTTAGATCAAAATGTATATGCATAGAGAAGTAGCATAGAATATAATTTCAATTTGAAAGAATTGTACCTGAAATATTGCTGCATTATTTGGAGAAAGTGCCCATAAAATGAGGGAATGTTAGAAAAATATTTTCCTCAATGTAGTTGTAGAGAGTAAGTAATGCAACATAAAATGCATTTAAATTATAAAGAACTATGTGTGCATTTATATAATTCTTTTTTATTATGTTTAGTTTTAAAGGTGTAACATTAATGAACAATGAGAATTTACCTAAGATCAAAAGTTTGATGTGGGGCACAGTGGTGCAAGCCTGTAATCCCAGTGACTTGGGAGGCTGAAGCAGGAAGATCACAAATCTAAGACCAGCCTCAGCAACTTAGGCCCTAAGCAACTTAGCAAGACCTTGTCTCAAAATGAAAAGTAAAACACACTGAGGATGTAGTTCAGTGGTTAAGAGCCTGCGTTCAATCCCTAGTTCCAAAATACAGACAAAAGAAATTAAAAGTTTGAGTTGGAGGTTATAGACAAGCAAGGAGTAAATTCTATAATCATCTATGCAGTAGATTAGATTTGAATGTATAAGAAAGAATTTTACTTAGCTAAATATCAATATACACTGAAATACTTATAAATTTGTATATGATATGGGTTAACACATATACATATAGTTCTTTGCTCCTTCAACTTAAAAGACATAGAGGCAGTGACACTTCAGTAGAAATTAGCACACCTAGAACACAGATCTTGATTTCTAACATCATTTTCTCAAAACAGGAACCTGGGCTACTTGGGGGAAATAGTCAATTCTAGAGCTGGGCAGGAAACATACAAGTTGGACATGAGCATGTAACATCTTGTAGGGCCAGAAAATAAAGAAGTACTAAAAGCAAATCAAACAGCAACAGCAACACACATACACACACACATACACAAACATGACACACAGGACAGGGATATATCAAAGACACAGGGGAATCAACTAAAAGAAATTTCAATAGCTAAACCTAAAATAATTTGAGCACCAAAGTAGCATTAGTTTTTTTTAATATTTTTTAGTTGTCAATGGATTTTTATTTTATTTATTTATATGCGATGGTGAGAATTAAACCCAGTTCCTTACACATGCAAGGCAAGTGCTCTACCACTGAACTACAACCCCAGCCCAGCATTAGATTTTAATCAACAAAGATATCTTATCCATGATAACTTATCAATGATTATCCATGAGTGTATACCTATGCAACAAATTACTGAAAAATACACAAATAAATGCAGTTGTTACATGATTCCAAATAGTTTGGGCAGATAATCAATCCTTAAGGAAGTGTGGCATAGTTTCCCCCTGGTTAAGAGTACTCTGCAGTAATTGTTCAATAGAACTAACGTTTCATTTTTAAAATAAGATATTAACCGTGAAGGAAGTTGGGATTGGGGTATATGGAAACTTTATACTATCTTCATAATTTTATGTACACATAAAATTTCAAAAATAGTTTATTTCACAAATGTTTACAGAGACCTGTCTTTAGCATAATCTTTTTGTGTTCGCTTTTTGTATTTGTGTTTTGCTCTTGTCAACGGCTGTCTACATATTGTTTTCTCTTTATAATGCTATTTTTAAAAAATTATTTGTTCTAATTTGTTGTACACAACAGTAGAATGTATTTATATATTTTGATAGATCATACATAAATGGAGTGTTCTCATTTTTCTGATTGCACATATTGTAGGATCACAGGGGTCCTGCAGTCAATATGTACATGATGTAATAATGTCTATTTCACTCTGCTATCCTTCCTACCCCCACACCCCTTCCTCTCCTTTCACTCCCCTCTATCTAATATAAAGCAACTCTATTCTTCCCTAACCCCCATTGTGAATTAGCATCCACATATCAGAGAAAACATTTGGCCTTTGGTTTTTTGGGTTTGGCTTATTTCACTTAGCATGATATGCCATAATTTTATTCTTTAAAGTTGAATAACATTCCCTCATACATATAATGGAAAATATATCACATTTTGTTTATCCATTCATCTGTTGAAGGGCATCTAGGTTGGTTCCATATTTTAGCTATTGTGAATTGAGCTGCTATAAACATTGATGTGGTTGCATCACTGTAGTATGCTGATTTTAAGTCCTTTGAGTATAAACCAAGGAGTGGGATAACTGGGTCAAATGGTGGTTTTCTGAGGAATCTCCATACTGCTTTCCAGAGTGGTTGCACCATTTTGCATTCCCACCAGCAATGTATGAGTGTACCTTTTCCCCCACATCCTCACCAACAACATTTATTGTTGCTTGTGTTCTTGATAATTGCCATTCTGATTAGAGTGAGATGAAATCTTAGGGTAGTTTTGATTTGCATTTCTCTAATTGGTAGAGATGATGAACATTTTTTTCATATATTTGTTGATTGTGCATTTTCTGTGAAGTGTCTGTTCCGTTCCTTAGCCCATTTATTGATTGGGGCATTTGCTTTTGGTGTTTTCTGAGTTCTTTATATATCCTAGAGATTAATGCTTTACTTGAGGAGCATGTGGTAAAGATTTCTCCCAATCCATACACTCTCTTTTTACAATATTGCTTCTTTTGCTGAGAAGTTTTTTTAGTTTAAATCCATCCCACATATTGATTCTTGATTTAATTTCTTGCACTTTTTCTTCTAGTAGTTTCAGGGTCTCTGTTCTAATGCCTAAGTCTTTGAACCACTGTGAGTTGAGTTTCTTGCAGGGTGAGAGATAAAGTTTTCATTTCATTTTGTTACATGGGGCTTTCCATTTTGCCCAGCGCGATTTGTTGAATAGGCTATCTTTTCTCCAGTGAATGTTTTTAGCACTTTTGCGTGGGTTTGTCTCTGTGTCTTCTATTCTGTACCATTGGTCTACATGTCTGTTTTGGTGTCAATATACCCAATTTTTACTGTATCAAAGTTATTATCATTTATAATGCTTGTGTATACTTTATGATCTTTAAAAGAGTTGACTCCTATTTTTAATGCAAATAATATGATCGCCAGCAATTAAAAAAAAAGCAGTCAGCATTGGGTCCCATAATTTGTGCATTTTAAAAACTTTACAATTGAGAGATCCATTTCCATCATGAGATCATGAAGAGCTTTGCTGCCTTGCTTCCTATAGATAATGGTAAAAATTTAAAAACAACTTTTCTTAAAAGTGTAGATTGTACTCAAATTGCTGTATCCAAGAACCCAGAAACTTCCTCTCTCTTCTGTTCCCATCCAGAGAGTCTCTACAGGGGCAATAAAACTGAAGTGTTTTTCATCCTGTCCCCAACAAAATATTGCTGAGAGGTTATCCCTTCTTCTGCCTGGCCCCAATCCTGGAACACAGGCTGTGTCTTGGATATGCACACTGAGAATGTTTAGGCTCCATTCACCCTTGTTCTGCTATTATGGTTTGGATGTGAGAAGTCTCCCCAAAACTCATGAGTTTGAAAAGAAAATTTGGAAGAGAAATGTTTGGGTTATAGTCTTAACTCAACGAGTGAATTAATCCCTGAGTGGTAACTGGAGGCAGGTAGGGTGTGGCTGGAGGAAGTGGTTCATTGGGGTCATAGCTATGGGGTATATATTTTGTATCTGGAGAGTGGAGTCTCTCTCTCTCTCTCTCTCTCTCTGCTGCTTGATCATCATGTGAGCTGCTTCCCTTTATTACACTCTTCTTCTCAAACCCTAAGGAATGGAGCCTGCTGTTAGTGGATTGGGACCTCTGAAACCGTGAGCCCCCAAATAAAATTTTCCACCTCTACAGTTGCTCTGGTTGGGTCCTTTTAGTCACAGCAGCAAACAAAGCCGACTAAACAACCCGCCTTGTGAAATGAGGAAGGTCCTCAACCAAGATTTGGCAAGAAACTTGGTTCTTGATTTCAACAGTACACAAGGACCTGAGATGTTCCAGTGACAACAGTAATTTAGAAATAATCTTCCTCACTGGGGCATGGGAGCACATACCTGTAATCCCAGGGCCTTGGGAGCCTGAAGCAGGAAGATCACAAATTCAAAGCCACCCTCAGCAACCTAGCAAGGCCCTGTGAGCAACTTTGTGAGACCCCATCTCAAAATAAATAATAAACAAGGGCTGGAGATGTTGCTCAGTGGTTAAGTTCCCCCCTAGTACAAAAAAAAAAAAAAAACTTCCTCCATTCAAATCGTCAAATGAGATGACCACCTTAGCTAACAACTGACTTGAATTGAATGATTCACTTCGAGTCAAACAACCTAATTAAAATGCTTTTATGTGAATGTGTTGTTTTCAGTTTCCAAATGTTGTAGTCATTTGATATGCAGCAATAGGTAACTTATATTTGGGATGAGAGTCAGCCTGAGCTTCTGCCTATTCAGAGAATACAACTGTTAAAATAGAACTTCACTTATGAAATACAATTTTCTCTGTCCCTCACATATTTCCACCCCACTCCCCGTGTCAGTCCTGGAGGGCTCTGAAAGAACAAGGAAGTGGGGGAATGAAAAAGAGCAAGAATCAGTCTAATCCCTTCCCTTTCTGTAGACTTCTGGGAACTCTTTGACCATGGGATGAGGAATAATTTTAGGGATGATGATGGGCAGACTAAAAGTGTTTTCTTCATTTGTGTCATTAGGTCTAACTTATTAAAAAAAACAAAAAAACACAACTAGTTAGATATATTTAGTTTTATAAACTTCAGTAAAGTTTCTTGGAAGAGGTAAACTTTGTATCTATCTATCTATCTATCTATCTATCTATCAATCAATCTATCTATTTATTTTTTGGTAGCAGAGATTGAACTCAGGGACACTCGGCCACTGAGTCACATCCCCAGCCCTTTTTTGTATTTTATTTAGAGACAGAATCTTACTGAGTTGCTTAGGGCCTCACTAAGTTACTGAGGCTGGCTTTGAACTCATAGTCCTGCTTCTTCATCCTCCCAAGGCACTGGGATTATAGGCAAGTGCCACCTAGCCCAGCTAAACTTTTTACTTATGAAGGAAATGGACACTACCCTGCAGGGTGCATGGCCTGTTTGAGCTCTGCAGATCTTTTCTCTGTCATGAGTAAGAAAGGTCTATCTTCATGCAGTCTGAATGCATTTCCTGGCCTTGCTGCTACCCCCAGTGAACAAGAGTTCCTGGGGCCTTCTGCAGAGAGGAATATGATATTCCTGCAATCCTTTCCTAGTGTAGGGGAAATTCTTTAAAATCACTACCCACTCTTCCTTCCTTCTTTTGTGTTCATAATACAATTTGGGTTTGTATTAGTAAATTTAGGAAATAAAATAGTCTACAAGTATTTATACATTGAAATGTAAACTTCCTTTAGGCAGGAAACAAAATGATCTAGTTACCTCCATGAGTAGGGGGTTGGAGGCAGAGGATAAAAAGGAAGAAAAGTCCACTTAAATAACTTGTGACAAATTAATACATAAGCTACTGCATAATGAAATGTTTTGTTGATACTTAGATTATTTATGTTTAATAAATCATTTTCATAAATCTCAAGCAAATATAACTTGTTTAGTATTGTTGGATTTTTTCCACTCTGATAATTATAATTAAAATAAGTTTCCAACACAGTAGGATTAAAACTTCATACAATGTCATCTGGAAACTTGGGAAGATGTAGGTGTTTAACAAATAACATATGATTAAAAGAGAATAAACTGACAAGCTATTTCCAATTGTAAATTAGCCATTCAATATGGTCATGAGTTTCAAAATTAGGGAAACATTTTAATAATATTTTATAATAATGCAGTGATAAATATTAATACTTAACTTTGTGGCTTATAAAAATAAAGCAAAATTGGTTCTGTGCATTGGTCCTAATAGCCAAATAAATCCTCCCATGTATTTGAGATCAAAACTAGCAAAAGCATAATACAAGGCAATTTTTATGTTTGAAAATTTTGGTAGTTGAGCTCTGTAGCCCAAATGCGAAAATGAACTTTTTTCTCTAGTCTTCTCCTGGGATTTAGCTTTGCAAGTATTTCTGAGTTTTTCTCTATTCGAGTATAATATGAAGTCATTTTCTCACTGAGAAACCAGAGAAATTTTGTGAAGTGGCAGCACTGTTAGTTTTAGATAAGCATATTTTAAAAAACTTGCTTTCAGTAAAGAAATTTATATTTATTATATAAACCGATTTAAACCATTGGAGTGAAACTTTATGCTCATTTGCCTAACATTTGCTCATTAGAATTAATACTCTTTAAAATCTATGTGCCATTTAAGACTTACAAAAAACACATATTTGAGTATAAACAATTCATTTTCTCTCAAATATCAGGAATGAAACAACTAGGTTCTGTTTCAGTCTGCTTAAAAATTGTGGAGCAAGTTGACTTCAACTTATTTATCTGAAATAGTTTGAAGCCAATTAGTAAATCTATATGACTTTTCTTTTAGCCCCCTTCATTCTCCACTGTAATTATCTCCATACTTTTTAACCTTCTCCATAGTTGAAAGACATTTTATCACTGAACTCAAGAAAGCAAAACTGGAAATGATTAACCTGACTGCTCACCAACTTTGCAGCATTTGAGTTTTTTTTTAAAATGTACATATAAATCTATTAGATAAACAGAACAATGAAGAGTTGGAACAATTTTTAAGGACAAAACACTTTCGGTATCATATAGACATTCTCTTGGTACATTAAAACATTACTTTAATCATTATGTTCTCTCATTTTGCATGCTATGCTATTCCTGTTTTACAGATAGTCCTTCCTGTGTATTAATTAACTACTTGGCTATATCAGTTCTTTAGGCAAAAAAATATCGCTCCTGCTGGGCATGGTGGCACATGTCTGTAATCTCAGACTCTCAGGAGGCTGAGGCAGGAGGATCCCAAGTTCAAAGAAAACCTCAGCAATTTAGCAAGACCCCAACCCAGTGAAACCCTTTTCCAAGATTTTAAAAATATAAAAAAAGGGTTGGGATGTTGCTCAGTGGTTAAGGTCCCAGGGTTTAATCCACAGCACTAAATGTGTGTGTGTGTGTGTGTGTGTGTGTGTGTGTGTGTGTATAGCTCCTCATAAGTTAAATTGTTTCAACTCTTAAAATTTTTCACCTACTCTTTACTAATTAACTGATGATCAGTCTCATCCTCTGATCACTGCATTTCCACATTATTTATCCTGACATGAAAGCAGGGGAAAACTCACAGGACAGAAAACATGCTACATCTTTCCAAAATAAATAAAACAAGTTATGAATATTTAAACCTTGAGTTCAGAATGCATACTTTTTAAGTCATTAAGCATGTAATTTTGTCTGCCAGAAGTGAATTAAATATTCTTTGAAGTATATAATATCAACCACAGTTACAGTAATATTTCATATATAATGTTTCTAATTTAATAAGAATCAGTGTTCCAAAATCAAGGTTAATAATACTTAAAATACAGGAAATACATAGGTCATAGAAAGAAAACTGCAAAATATCCAGAGTTTTTACTTTTATAAAGGAAATTTAAAAATAAACATGATAAATAGATATCATAAATGGAAAAAGGATGGGAAATTTTACCGTAACATGAAATCTATTAAAAATAATCCAACGAAAAATGAAAATATCTAAAAATACGAATAAAAATTAGACAGATTGATAAAATAGCAAATTGAACATATAATAAAATGAAAGAATTAGTCAATTGGAAAAAGTCCAGATTGAATAACAGAGAATGCACATGCAATAACAAGTAAGATGGCCATATGTGGCACAGCAAGAAACAAGACCAAAAACTAAAAACCTGCCTTGTCTTGAAATTTTCAGTTGAAGAGAACAAGAGTGGGGAAGAATTAGTAGTTGAAAAAATAACCATAATTTTCCATGGTAGAAAAAATATAACAAGCCAAAGAGCAATGTGTATGCCTTCCAACCATGAGCAATACAAACTGAATTATGCCAAGATACACCACAGAAAGCTACTGTAAACTTGAGACACAGAGCAAGTTAATAGCAGCCAGTGGATTATCATACACACATGATAGCTCATTTTCAAATCCCAGCAGACAAGGGAAAAACATCTGCAAAGTCATGAATTAAATATCATTGCCTACTTGAAATTCTAAAGCAAGAAAAAAATTACATTTAAAAATTAAGGTGAAATTAATATATGTTCGGAGAAACAAAACCAGAAAATTTGATACTAATCCACTGTCCTTGAAAAATATATTTTAAAAATAAAATTTTTAGGTAGACATTTCAGATGAAACCAGAGTAATGAAGAACAGATTAAAGATATCAGGAAGAGTATACATCAACATCAACATATATGGACTATTCAAAACTATAATAATTATACTTTGTAGGTATTAAATTATACATAGAAGTAAATCAAATGGCAGCTCAGAGGGATTAAATGGGTTTCCATATCAAAAGGTTTTGCATTATTTACAAGTGATAATATATTAAAATACATTATATTCATTTTGGGATTCATGTTGTAACCTCTAGGGTAACCATCAAAAGGTAAAATAGGAATAATTTTTTAAACACAGATAAAATATCAATAAGGAAAATCTTGGACAAATGCAAAAAAAGCAAGAAAAAGAAACTGAAAGAAGAGGAAAAATAAATTTTAAAATCAAATATTTTAGGAATTGCATTTAATGTAAGAGTACTCTCTTACAAAAAAATCCCAATTATTCTGCTTAAAAGAAAAAGATTGATAATATAAAATAACACATGAAAGAGATGGCAACCAAAAACTTGACATTAAAATGGTGAAAATAGATGTAGTATGAAAATGTAAAATAAAGACACTCATTGTGTTCGTATCAGACAAAATTATCACCCAAAAAGCATTAGTAAATATAAGGAAAGATGTTTCATGGTGATAACAGAGTCAGTTCTACTTGAAAACAAAGCAAGTGAAAATATTTATGCATCTACTAATATGAACTCAAAATATTTAATCAAAAGTTGACCATTCAAGGACAGAGAAACAACTAGCAAGTTCTGAGCACATTTCTCTAAGGACTTGATAAAAGAATCAAACCAAATGGTGATGTAAACAGAGGATATTTGAGCTTCACAATGAGCTATATTTCTCTAAGGGCCATATAAAAACACTATGTTTACAGATTTTCTACAAGAAATTTATTCTTATAAAGAGTGTGTAGAAGTACTTAAATAAAATATTCTGTGCTATAAAGCAAACATGAACAAATTTCAAAGAATATATTCATTCAGAATTTTTCTGACCACAATGAAATTTAAGTAAATATAAATTTATGAATGACAATGAAATGTGCAAATATATGAAAAGTAAATATTATATTCTTAATGACAATTCACATAAAACTTTAAAATGTAGTATATTTGGAAATATTGTGAAATGGAAATATCAAAACTGACCTATCAAAACTTCTATAATTCAGTAAATTATTAAAATTTTAAGTATCATAAGGGATTAATGCATATTAGAAAAGGACTAGAGCTAATTCTATGAACTATATGCCTATTTTTTAAAGTTTATCAACAATTAAAAACTTCTCAGAAGGAAAAACTTCCAACTCAGTTGCTTTCCCTAGTGAATTGTTCCAAACATATGAAAAATAACATCAAATTTATGAAAAAAATTTCCAAACAATATGAAAGGGAGAATTTTAAGCTCCTTCATAATCACAACTTATACTTGATAATATAAACTGATGCTACAAAAATGAAATTGAATGTCTTTCATTGCCATACATGAAAACTAATCAGTGATAGGTGAAAAGAATGAATTGTAATGAACAAATAAGCTTTCTCCAAATTATGCAAGTTAATTAATATTAAAAATTCAGCCATCACCATTTACCATAGCATTCAAATAAAACACAAGATCTCAATTAGTGCTAAAATGTTGATAAAATTGAGATTAATTATATTTTGCAAAATAATTTCAAAAATCTTAAATTAGAAAGATGTTATATTCTTCCTTATTCTGATATGTGTTTAACAAAACCTACAACAATTATTAATTTTTAGTGAAAAATTCAATGTTCTCTATCTGAAATCTGAAGTGAAACTAATTATTGATCACTTCTGTTCAATATTGTTTTGATGTCTTACCTCTATTTCTAAATCCCCTCACTCAAAAAGCAAACAACAATAAAACAGTATAATGGGTGAAAACAAAATGAAGAAATAATTGCAGAAATAGAAAATAAATAATATCTGATAAGTACAAGTAAGATTGCCAGATTTGAAGATCAATGTAAAACTAGCCACAAACTTTGATAAACTAGTAATAAATGTAAAATGCAAGAAAAATTAAAATTATTTTAAAAATTTCCAAAGACCTCTTGGAAAATAAGAACAAAGAAGGAAGCATAAAATGATAGAGAAATAGACAAAAGAAGAAAATAAAAAAGATTTTGGGCCAAACCACACCTGTGAGGTCACTTGATTTAAGATAAGGGCACCAATGTTTATTCAGGGTGAAGGATGGCCTTTTGAATAACAGTACATGTCACCTTACATTTCCACTTAGAGAAAATGGTCTGTTCCTTATCTAATATCATAGACAAATATTATCTCAAGATGAATAATATGTGTGTATGTGAGGAGTGAAACAATAAATTTCCTGGAAGAAAACAGAACACTGACTATCTTCATGATTCTGAGGTAGAAAAATATTTCTTTGAGTGGAGACATAAAAATTGTCCCCAAAAAAGAAAAAATGAACAAATTAGACTGTATTAAATTTGTGTTTTATTAGAACACATTAATAAGGAAGTAAATGGTAAATTCCAGTCTCCAACATACACAGAGTACTTTTAAAAAATCAATCAATAAAAACTATGCCAAAATTTGTAATTGGATTTCATGAAGAGGATGTATCCCCCAAAAACTCATGGGTGAGATAATGCAAGAAAATTTAGAGGTCAAATGATTGGGTTATGAGAGCCTTAACCCAATTAGTGAGATAGGTATTAATTGAGTGGGAACCCTGGGCAGGTAGGCTGTGGCTGGAGGAGGAGGGTCCATGGGGCATCCTATGTGGTATATATTCTGTTCTTATTAAGCAGAGCTGATCTCCCTCTACTTTCTGGTTTGATGTCTTCAAGCTGCTTTCCTCTACCATGCCCTTTCCTTCATGATGTCTACCTTACCACGAGCCCCAAGAAATGGAGCTGACTGCTTATGGACTGACATCTCTGAAACTGTGAATCCCCAGATAAATTTCTCCTCTTAAATTGTCCTTCTCAAGTCTTTTAGTCTTGAAAAAGCAAACTAAACAGAGGATCTCCAAGTATTCTTAGACATATTAGTACACGTACATAGCATCAGTAAACCAGGAAATTCAAGTTGAACCCACAGTTCAACCAGACATGCCTGCTTTACAGAGCACACATATTTCAGCTTCCCTTGCACTGGCCATTTAGGTCTTATGGCCTCATTTAATTGTAAATGAGTTTAGAAAAGTCATTTTATGTCAACTCCCTGGAAAAGAAAGGAGACATGAGCATTGGAATTCACAACAATTGATGCAATAATGATGATAAATTTTATTTTTCTGGTAGAGAGGCTGTATCAATTAAATTCCCCATCTCTTCAGGTATCATAATACCATCACAGTTTCCTAAGAAATTCAAAAGCCTGGTGATCCAAAATGGAATAACTTGATTTGCTGATTTATCAGTTATTATATGAAATTTCTAAGAACATTCATATATCTTGAGCACTAATTATGCAATTCAATTTCAGTTACCCTGCTTTTTTGTCAATTGTTTGGAAAGCAAGGGAAAGAAAAGTTACACAAAATTTGTCAAAAGTACTAATATTACAAACTTTGTGAAAAAGTGAAGCAAAAACCCCAAGAAGAAAAATGTTAATGTAAGTGCACCAAGATTTATTCCAAGTCTTTGGCAATTAAAATGTTTTACATATGAAAGCCTTTAGAATATTTGCTATCATTATTGTATGCCTAAAATGCATCAGCTTTCATTTTCTAAACTGTAGAAAGGAAACAAACAAACTAACTCCACTGTGTTTCATACAGATGTGCAAGGATGCTTAGACTCTGTTTTCTATTTTCCCAAACCAGATGCTTAGGGATATGCTGTGGCTGGATGGTTTCTTTTTTATCAAGATGCTGTTTCATAGGCAGCCTGACTTTTCATTGACTGTAGTGTGAAATAAGAAGAAGACATGCGGCAATATACAAAAAAGATATTCAAAGAAAAAAATTTATGATAGAACACATCTTCTAATAGGTTTTACATTGCCAGTGTTTAGCGGAATCCATGTCAATAAGCCTTATTTAAAAAAAAAAAAATTAAAAACCAAAAAAAGTAAAAGAAATCTCTTTCAAACCTGAAATGGGTTTCCATAATTTACATGCAGGTGTTAACTGCATTTTGATGTTAATTTCTTGAAACTTTTGAGTGATAAAAAGTTTTCATTTTTGTGATAAAAGTATATTTAATTTAACTTCAGGGAAAAAAAAGAAAATCTCAGAAGAGCCCTGACCTCCAACAGACCATGAAAAAAATAAATATTTACAGAACAAAGTATAAAAACCTAAAACAAAACGAAATAAAACCAAAACTCAAGTCAACATTTTCTGTAGTTGTAATTGTACTTATTTTCCATGTTCATTAACTCATAAGATGTTCTTATTGACCCTTGGTGATTTTTACATTTTTTTCAGTTAGGCAACAAATGCAATGTTGTATAGTGTGATGGAAAAAGAAAATATGTATTTAAGCACACTCCAGGAATTGGTAAATGACTTCTGCCTTTTGTAAATGTATCTTAACCATATTTTATAGGGCAAAATTGTATTTGATGAAAACAATGTTAATCCAACAAATGTTTGTTTTTTTGTAGGGTTTACTAAGAAAAGATTTTGTGTGTGTTTGTTTGCTTTGTGTTTTTGTGGTATGGGGCTGCACTACCACTGAGTTATATCCCTAACCTCTTTTTAAGTTTCATTTTGAGACAGGGTCTCACCATTTTGCTATGACTGGTCTTGAGATTGTAATCCTCCTGTTTAAGTTTCAGGAGTTACTTGGATTATAGGCATGCACCTAAGTAATATTACTTTGATATATGTTAGTTAAGTAATTTATTTTCTAAGTACCATCAATTTGTAGTCATCAGATTACTTTATATGATAATGGACATGACTGATAATTCTGTCCTTATGTCTATTGAAAAGTTGTAGGCTTTTTTCACTTAGCATGATATTCTCTAATTCCATCCATTTATCTGCAAATGCCATGATATTATTATCCTTTATGGCTGAATAATATTCCATTGTGTGTATATACCACAGTTTCTTTATCCATTCATCTGCTTCAGCTTCTAGGTTGGTCCCACAATCTATCTATTGTGAATTGAGCAGCTATAAACATTGATGTGGCTGTGTTACTGTAGTATGCTGATTTTAAGTCCTTTGGGTATAAACTTAGGAGGGGGATAACTGGGTCAAAAGATGGGTCCATTCTAAGTTTTCTGAGGATTCTCCACACTGCTTTCCAGAGGGGCTGCACCAATTTGCAACTCCACCAGCAATGTAAAAGTGTGCCTTTTTCCCCACAGTCACACCAACATCTATTATTGTTTGTGTTCTTGATAATAGCCATTCTAATTGGAGTACAATGAAATCTTAGAATTGTTTTAATTTGCATTTCTCTAATTACTGGAGATGTTGAATACTTTTTCATATTTTTATTAATTGCCTGTATATCTTCTTCTGTAAAGTGTCTGTACAGTTCCTTGGCCCATTTATTGATTGGATTCTTTGTATTTTTGGTGTAAAGTTTTATAAGTTCTTTATAAATTTTGGAGATTAGTGCTCTATCTGAAGTGCCTGGGAAAAAGATTTTCTCCCACTCTGTAGGCTCTCTTTTCACATAATTGATTGTATCCTTTGCTGAGAAAAAGCTTTTTAGTTTGAATCCATCCCATTTATTGATTCTTGCTTTGATTTCTTGTGCTTTGGGAGTCTTGTAAAGGAAGTCTGATCTTAAGTCAACATAATGAAGATTCAGGCCTACTTTGTGTCAAAAAACCAAAGGTCGAATATTTTCCCTGATAAGTGGATGATGATATATAATGGGGCAGGGTGGTGGGTGAGAGAAGAATGGAGGAACTTTAGATTACATAGAGGGAAATGAGAGGGAGGGGGGTGTGTGAAAAATGGTGTAATGAGAAAGACGACATTACCCTATGTACATGTATGATTACACGAATAATGGGGAATATAATTCAATAAAATATAATTTTTTAATGAAATAAAGGCTTTACAAAGACAAATTAGACATATAAGTTGTGTACATATATTGCTGTTTGAAGAGTGAGATGGCAGATACTGTTTTTCTGACACATCTTTCTAGTCTAAGACTTATGACTGCTTTCTTTTGATTTTAACCAACTCACATCAAACCATTTGGTTAGGTGGTTTCCAAGTACAGTTCTCTGATACCCAACAAGAAATTCAGACACTGAACAAAATGTGAACTAATTAAAAGTACTTTCCTGATATTTATTTTGAATAGGCTAAAGAGAAGAGTGGTTATTTCTCACTGGATGGAAAGTTTGGTGTGTAAGGGTCAGTGTAGAGTCAGTAAGACAGAGAGAAATGGAGAGGAAATACAGCATGGGGCCTGAAGGTACATATGACACCTGAGAATGGTTGCCTTGTTTCCACTTATATCAGTAAAGGAAATTATAAAAGCATGTAATATTGCTGTTTGGTGGAGAAGGGCAGGTCCCAAATGGAGATGGAAAAAAAAAAAAAAGAGTACGGATTTTCATGGGAAAAGTTTAAATAAGATCCAGAATTTCAAAAGTTTAGATAAGATCCAGAATTGAACCATAAATTTAAGATATGCACAAAAGAGTATTTCAAGTATTGAGTGAAACTGAGTATAATTTTTACTGACTGATGAGAAGGAATTTGGGGACAGTCAGATTGCAAATTAATTACATTAGATGAAATTGCTTACAATTGTAGTGAAATCTTGCTATTTTGTCATTTTTTCACTTTGAATATTTTAACTAAATGCAAAATACTTGTATATCCATTTGAACAGCTGTTTTGATTAAATATTATTAATATTAGAGAAATATTTTGGGGAGTTTTTGATTTTGATTTGGCTGGCTTAAACTTGTGTAAAGAATATATCAAACATAAAAAAGTAGATAAAATAATAAAATGAAACCCAAGATACATTTTGCTGTGTTAGACATTATCAACTATTCTTTTTTCTGATTACATTATTTTGAAGCAAATCCATTTATTTCTTATTCAGGGTTTCTGTCTGTTTATCATCAAAGTGGCACTAGTAAAAACCTAGTACCCATATAAGTAACTGATTTCTAAGTATCACTGCTCTCTTGAGGGAACGAGGGTACCTTAGGGAAATGTAGGTTCTGGGCTGAGGTAGAGTCTAAATTCATTTGCATAGAGTAGTGCTAAAATGAAACAAAAGTAAAATCATAAACAAGAGAAGGACATAACAAAATAGCCCAAGGGAGTCTCTATTGGCCAAATTGAGGATATTTAAATAATAGTTATAGCAATATATTATACATCATTAAAAAAATAAAATTTTATAAGTCCATATTGGTAATAAATAAATATATACAAATAAGTAAGAATGAATAGCTCTTCCCCACAGTCAAATGCTCATTCATTAAAGTAAAAAGAAAAAAAAAATAAATAAAGTAAAAAGAATGATTGCCATAGGAAATCACCATTTTTCTTTTTCTTTTTTTTAAAATGTTTTCATTTTTTTATTTTTTATTGTTTTTTATTTTTTTACATTTGTTTTGATTCATTATACATGAATGGAGTACAGCTGTTGTTTCTCTGGTTGTATCCAAAGTAGAGTCACACCATTTGTGTAATCATACATGTACATAGGGTAATGATGTTTGTCTCATTCTATTATTATTCTTACCCTCACCCCTATCCCACCAATCTTTTTCCTCTATGCAATCCAACCTTCCTCCATACTTGCCTCCCTCCCACCCCGCATTATGTATTTTCATCCACTTATCAGAGATATCATTCAGTCTTTCCCCTTTTGGGATTGGCTAATCTAACTTAGCATAACATTCTCCAACTTCATCCGTTTACCCGCAAATGCCATAATTTTATTCTTCTTTATGGCTGAGTAATATTCCACTGTGTAAATATACCACAGTTTCTTTGTTCATCTATTGAAGGGCATCTAGGTTGGTTCCACAATCTAGCTATTGTGAATTGAGCAGCTATGAACATGGATGTGGCTGCATCACTGTAGTATGCTGATTTTAAGTCCTTTGGGTATAGGCCAAGTAGTGGGATAGCTGGGTCAGATGGTGGGTCCATTCCAAGTTTTCTAAGGAATCTCCACACTGCTTTCCAGAGTGGCTGCACTAACTTGCAACTTCACCAGCAATGTATGAGTGTACCTTTTTCTCCACATCCTTGCCAACACCTGTTGTTGCTTGTATTCTTGATAATAGACATTCTAATTGGGGTAAGATGAAATCTTAAGGTGTTTTGATTTGCATTTCTCTTATTACTTGGGATGTTGAACATTTTTCCATATGTCTGTTGATTGTTTGTAGATCTTATTCTGTAAAGTGTCTGCTCATTTCCTTAGCCCATTTATTGACTGGGTTATTTATATTCTTGAGGTAAAGTTTTTTAAGTTCTTTGTAGATTCTGGAAATGAGTGCTCTATCTGAAGTGTGTGTGTGTGGCAAAGATTTTTTCCCACTCTGTAGGCTCTCTCTTCACATCGCTGACTGTTTCCTTTGCTGAGAAAATGCTTTTTAGTTTGAATCTATCCCAATTATTGATTCCTGCTTTTATTTCTTGTGCTTTGGGTATCATGTTGAGGAAATCTGGTCCTAAGCCAACATGGTGAAGATTTGATTCTACTTTTTCTTCTATTAGTTGCACAGTCTCTGGTCTAATTCCTAGGTCCCTGATTCATTTTTAACTGAGATTTGTATAGGCTGAGATATAGGGGGTTAGTTTCATATTGTTCCATATGGGTTTCCAGTTTCCCCAGCACCATTTGTTGAAGAGGCTATCTTTTCTCCATTGTATGTTTTTGGCACATTTGTCTAGTATGAGAAAATTGTATCTATGTGGGTTTGTCTCTGTGTCCTCTATTCTGTACCATTGATCTACCTGTCTATTTTGGTGCCAATACCATGCCATTTTTGTTATATTGCTCTGTAGTATAGTTGAAGTTCTGGGGTTGTGATACCCCCTGCTTTGCTCTTCTTGCTAAGGATTGCTTTAGCTATTCTGGATCTCTTATTCTTCCAAATGAATTTCATGATATGTCAGAAAGGGAGTTCAGAATGCACATAATTAAAATGATCAGAGAAGCACATGATGGTTTAAGAGAGTAAATGCGAGCAATGAATGATCACACTGATCAACAGTTAAAAGAACAGATACAGGAAACAAAAGATCATTTCAATAAAGAGGTAGAGATTCTGTAACAAAATCCAAACAGAAATCCTTGAAATGAAGGAAACAATAAACCAAATTAAAAACTCAATAGAAAGAGTAACTGACAGGCTAGATACTTGGAAGACAGAACCTCAGACATTGAAGACAAAATATTTAATCTGGAAAACAAAGCTGATCAAACAGAGAAGATGGTAAGAATTCATGAACAGAACCTACAAGAATTCTGGGATATCATGAAAAGACCAAATTTAAGAATTATTGGGACTGAGGAAGGCACAGAGATACAAACCAAAGGAATGAATAATCTATTCAATGAAATAATATCAGAAAATTTCCCACATCTGAAGAATGAAATGGAAAATCAAATACAAGAGGCTTACAGGACACCAAATGTACGAAACTACAACAGATCCACACCAAGTCACATTATAATGAAATTACCTAACATACAAAATAAAGATAGAATTTTAAAGACTCCAAGAACAAAAATCAGATTACATTCAGGGGGAAACCAATACGGGTATCAGCAGATTTCTCAGCCCAGACCCTAAAAGCAAGAAGGGCCTGGAACAACATATTTCAACCTCTGAAAGAAAATGAATGCCAACCAAGAATCTTATACCCAGCAAAACTTACCTTCATATTTGAAGATAAAATAAAATCCTTGCATGATAAACAAAAGCTAAAAGAATTTAAAAACAGAAAGCCAGCACTACAGAGCATTCTAAACAAAATATTCCATGAGGAAGAAATGAGAAACAACAATATACATCAGCAAAGGGAAGAACTATCCTAAAGGAATAGCCAAATAAAGGAGAAACCAAGTCAAGTTAAAAACCAAAAATAATCCAAAATGACTGGGAATACAAATCATATCTCAATAATAACCCTGAGTTTTAATGACCTAAACTCATCAATCAAAATACATTGGCAGATTGTATTAAAAAGAAAGACCCAACAATATGCTGCCTCCAAGAGACGCATCTCATAGAAAGAGATACCCACAGACTTAAGGTGAAAAGATGGGAAAAAACATACCACACACATGTACTCAGTAAAAAAGCAGGGGTTTCCATCCTCATTTCAGATAAAGTGGACTTCAAGCCAAAATTAGTTAGAAGTGATAAAGAAGGACATTTCATACTGCATAAGGGAAGCATAAATCACCAGTTTTCTTTAATCATTTTTATAAGTGATTCAGGCCCAAATTTATCAATGAATGTTAAAATGCTAGTAAAGAAGAGGATATTTACATACATTCAAATATTCTTTCTAAAATTTGCTTATTAATTAAAATAATTATAAAAACACAATTTTTGCCTCTTGATAAATGCTAACTTAACCAATAATGGTTCCAATCTGCATTGTCTGGCTTACTATGTTGGTGTGAGAATGATATGGTGTTATTTTTATTGTATTTTGACCAAAAATGTATAATCTGAATCTGATCATAATGAAACATAAGAAATACCAACCTGAATGCAGATGCTAGAAAATAGAGGGGTTAAGAGACTTCTAAGCAACATCTGGAAGGCAGTTATCTTCCACTTGCCACTCTTAGTTGATTCATCTGATAGCACATTGTGTTCCAGTGGGTCTAGGCAGTTTATTACTTATGGAAATAGGAACATATTGGTGTTAGTCACCTAAGTCCCTATTTCCAGATAGTGACAATGTAGGCCAGGGGTAGCTTACATATATAATAGAAATATTTATAGAAGGAATCCAGGTTGTAGGAGAGCTCCACATTATACAGAGGCTGCCTGCAAATTTGGGCATTCCTATCCATGGAGATGTCAAAAATCAGAGATTTGAGGTTTTATTTATTTTTACTACTCTGGGATATATCAGGTGAAGAGGATGGTTCCATTTTTATTATTGGGAATGTAAATACATTTCTTCCAGAGGAGTTAATTATGCATTTTTCCAGGGATTTCTGCTTATACATAATTCCTGAAAAGATAGTCATGGAGAAACTGCTTGCATGTGTAGAAAGAAAGAGATCTGTGGCAAGTTTGCTCCAACCAATAACTGAGCTCTACTATTAAAACACAAATGTCAGTTTCAATAGAGACAAAGAAAAATCTAGGAGAGAAACAGAACACTACCCTCATAAAACCAGCCAGTCTAATACCATGCCAAAGGCAGATTCTGTTCAGTTCCCGGCCTTGCTATAAATAGTGTAACAGAAAATTACAGTGCAACTACTCTGCCTTTTCTCAGAAGTAGGCTTTTCAAACAGAAACAGCAGTATCTAGCAAGAAACTGCAAAAGAAAACTCTCCACATGATCAAGAAAATCATATATCTAATGTTGTTGGTAATAACAGTATAGGAAAAAACCGACAAGCTCTATTATTGAAAACATTGAAATATGAATAAATAGAATTAATAGAGTAATTATGGTAATTCTTTAGTTGTCAGATTATAAAATTGTAATTTTTCAATAAAATTATGAGACATTCAAATAAATGAGAAAATATGGCCCATAAAAAGGGAGAAAAGCTGAAAAAATAGAAGCTGTCCCTGAGGAAGTTCAGGAAATAGACTTACAAAACAAGCACTTTAAATCTGTGATAATAAATGTATTCAAAGAAATAATGGAAATTGTGTCTGCAGAATAAATGGAAAAGAGGAGAATCATGCCTCACCAAATAGAGTATATAAATAAAGCTATAGAAATCACAAAGAGTATCCACTAGAAATTCTATAGTTGAAACATCCTTGCAATAAAGTAAAATATTCACTAGTGTGCTAAGAATTGAGCTAACAAATGAAAGGTTCAGCAAATCTAAAGATAGGTCAATTGAAATTATTCAGATTGTAGAGCAGAAAGGAAAAATTATCAGACTTTTAGAAACCTCTAAGATACTGTCAAATGTAATAACATACGTAATGGGGAATGGGCTCCTTGGGGAGAGACTGGAATTTTTATTTGCTTTGAGACACGCTTAGACTATTTTTAGGAGAAAGAAAAAACACTACCTGCTCTAATAAGCCACACCCAAACACCAGTGTATTGGTGCAAAAATGATTTGGTTCTTTTACAGGAAAAAGAAATGGCAATGGTCCTTGCAGGCAGAATTTCTACAAAAATTGACTCAAATGTTGGGAACTTCTACTTGAGCTGTGCTATCTTTACTAGAGAACAATATTGTCTCTATAAAAAGGCAGAGAGTGAAATGTTTGCAGATGGGAGCTTTGTCTTTTTGTGACATTCTGAGTACTAGCATACATTACTTTCAATGTGATGTGTTAGATCAAATGAGTCATTTCTACCTTAGCAGAAGAGAGCAAGGAAATGTAGTCTTCCTTTATGTCTTTTGGGGAAAGAAAAACAAATAAAAATGCCTCCAAATTGAAAGCAACAGAGTAAAGTTATTTATTTTCACATACTACAATCCTATAGGAAAACCTAAAGTACACACACACACACACACACACACACACAAATATACACCTAAAAGTGCTAATAATCATGCTCAGCAAGACTGCAGGATATAAAATCAATATACAAAAATCAGTTGTATTTAATAAGCTGACAATGAATAATCTAAAAATGAAATTAACAATTCTACTTGCCATTAAAAAGATTTTTTTTCTCAATAACCTTTGGTTGATAAAAATGTATAAATTAATAGTAAATAAATATAGCAATATAACTGAGAGATTACAGATTATTTTGTTCTCTAAAATGTGTAACAGATTTCCAAGAGTATCAGTGTAACCTTTAGAAAGAACCATTGAGCTCAAAGTAAGTCTAATGACTAAATTTAAATTTGCTTCACTGCCTGGGCTGATTCTATTGGAAAATGTTATTGGGTTTTCTTTTGAAAATTTTTACAGTATAGGGGAAAGAATATAGAGATTCAATGATGATAGGTTATTTAAAAATATAGCAAGTCAAAAAGAACCATATAAAGTAGCTCTATTCATATTTGATTATAATTTTGTAGAAGAAAATTCTCTTTGGATGCATACGTTGGGTCTGTGTTCTCTTGTGAAGGTCTCTAATAATCCACTAATGGGTAATAGGAAGTACAATTGCACAGCCCAAACTTGTTCTTTAGGGTCACATTAGTGTGTGTGCTGGGAGGATGTGTCCTCAAACAAATGGATTTGTTCTGAGTTCGACAGACATCCTAAAACATGAATGTGTTTTTATTTTACTGAGTGATTTGAAGAAATACTTACGCAAAAAATTCTACCTCATATTAAGCCTTAAATTGTCTGGAGACAATCTGATATGTGCTGAAACCTCAGTAAAACCATTTATTGCTTACATGACTTGGGAGAGATCTCTTGACAGTCTGAGCTTCCATTTTATTATTTGTAAAACAGTTGCAATAGTAACAGATTTTTGTTTTATTTAAGAAATGAATAAATGAATTTAGAAAGAACATATGACTGATTCTCTGAATCCTGCTAAGTAGTTGAACACATGTATAATCCCTTCCTTTCTTCTTTCCTTCCTCCTTTCTTTAAGTTCCTTTCTCCTCAATATTTCTTTTTGATATTCTGCAGAATACAAGTTTTGTGTCAATGTTAAAGACATAATAAACTTGGATATCAGTTTAGATCATGTCTATGAGAAGCTCCCAGGCAAACATATAGACATGGAAAAATCATATGATATCAAGTGATTTTGTAAACATTAGAGGATTTAAAAGACTCCAAAAATATAAAATGATTGAAGGGATTAACCCTGTAGAAATTCATATGACATATAATTGAAAGACCAACAATAAGACAATGTGTTGAAAAGCTATGCGGGTTTTCTTTATTTTTAAGTGGATCACTTACTCATCTTTCTCTGGGCAGGGGGTGGGTGGCAGAAGACAAGCTATGAAATAAACCTTAGCACTTATAAAGAAGTTTGTTTTCTTATTTCTTGGTAATGGGGATTGAACCCATGGATGCTTAATAACTAAGTCACACTCCTAGCCCTTTTAATTTTGAGACAGTGTCTCACAATATTGCTTAAGTTCTCACTAAGTTAATGAGGCTGGCCTCAAACTTGCGATCCTCCTGCCTTAGACTCCTGAGTCCCTAGGATTATAGATGTGTGCTAACACACCCAGCTAAAACATTTTCATGTTAAAGAAAGAGTAAATATTTCAAAATAGATACAAATAATTTTTATCTATACTAGCAGTTGGTAAATATACTGGAAACATATCCTAATCACAAAAATAGTAAATTAATAATATTTCTAAAAGTAATCTCAACAAACATAAAGTACACATATATTTGAAAACATTGCTGCCATACATTATGCTTGAAGTAAATATCGTGGTACGGATTTAAAGGAACCATTTCTTGTTCTTGGATTAATCTATTCCTTTAATATAATTTCTAGAATGCAGAATCCTTATTTGCTAGGAACTTGCTTGTCTTCAGTGCTGAGTCCTTAGCAAGCAACTAGAATAAGCATCTGATTCAGAAGACAGGACTGGCCATGGCTGATAAAGGGATGCTGTGAAAAGCCAAACACTGGAGGCAGAGAGAAATTGGGGTATTAAAAAGCTAAAATCATTATGAATAGTACGCCATTGTAAAAGGTAAGTAAAAGTAGGGTGAAGAAGGATTTTTCTGAATAGCCAGTAATCAAAAAAAATTTATATAGTTCATTATCTTGAAATTGAAATGTTTGTGAGTCATGAAATGTCATGCAATTGAAATTGAATAGGAATTTGGGTTATATGTAATATTTAAAGCACATGCTCATAGCAACTTAAATAATTTGTCTTTAAATTTTAATTTTATCACTCTATTTATAAATACAAAATATAAACAAAATAACTCACTAGATAACAAATAAAGGATGAAGGTAGTTCTCAGAATCACAAATAAAATTATGTGAGGAAATGTCTATATTATTAAGTAATCAGACAAATGCAAATTAAATAAACAAAACATAATATTTTTCTCATCAAATTCTCAAAATTTAAAAAACAAAATATAAGTTGGTAGTAAATTATGTAAAACATATCCATGCTAATTTCCAGAAACTTCCAGTTGTTTTAAGGTTAAATTACAATGGGAAAAAATGATTGTAATCTAAATGATCTATTGAAGGAGACTATTATTTAAATTATGGGATCCAAAATGATAAACAATTGAATACAATCTTTAAAATGGTAAGTTGTTGGTTTTTTTGTGTTATTTTCATAAAGGGAGATTGTGTATTTGGAATTTTTTAATATAGCTTATATATTAAAAATTTAATGGAATTTATTTTTGAATATTGTCAGTAGGAATATTGTTTTCTTCTTACAATTTCTAAACTTTTTAAAATTTCATGTACACACAAGGATAAACAAACACAATCCTTATATACATAAGAACTATATATTTTCTGCCTACACATTTCTAATAAAAATAAAATGTAAACTTAGCTTTAACCTGCCAAAAAAAGATGCTTCTGAAGCATTTAAAATTTTCTGTGAAATTTCTTTAAAGAGAGTTACATGTTGATGTACCAAACAACTCTATGTTCATATGCAACAAAAATATTAAGCTCATCAAAGCTCTGGTTAGTAAAATGAGTGGAGAACAAGTCAGAATAATAAATGTATAGCTAGTTTCTTATTTATATTCTATTCCATATTTCTATTGGACACTATTAGAAGTCAAAGGGAAATTTTAATTTTGTATCTAGGCTCAATACATGTCAGAAATTTGCATTGTACATTCCAAATTGACTCAAAGAATTGATTCATCATTAAACTACAGCCATTGAAATGAACTTAACTTGTCTTTATATTGATGTTTCCTTATCAAGTAGGATTATTTGTCAAGTATTATGGACAGCCAGTGCCTGTAAAAGAGGATAGATGATGAACCAATTTTTTAAATGAGTCATTAAAATTCCAATTTATATTTTTAATAGCAAATCCATTTCCATTATACAGCATTATAGTTTGCCATTCAGGATGTATAGGAATTAGAGATCTTGGAAGACATATATATACATGCACAGATATATATGTGTGCATATATGTATTATTTTTATATATAAATTTATATATATATAAAACTTCGTGTATTATTTCTTTTACTATAATTGATAAGTGATTACATATTTTTGCCTCTAAAATTAGCCTGACTGTCTAAATTGAAATAAAAAATTGTCCACCAGAAAAAGAATTATAGTGGAATTTTAAAAAAATCCTGAAAGCATAATACATTTTCCTGAGACTTGCAGTCTTTATGCTGTTATCTATTTATTAAATTGGCCTATAAGTACATTCTCAAAGTTCAGATGAATGATCTGCTTGCAGTATTAATCCCCATTGAATATGTTTAGACCAAAGCTTTATGACCTCTATTTATTATGGCAGACAATGTTACCAGAAAATATCCACTTTTAAAATCTTATTACTGTCAAATTCTTTATCTAGACCAGTGACTTGACATTCTCACATGAGTGAGCATTAAAGCTTTTGCCTTTTTAACCTCATGATCCTGGAGTATAAATCATTTATAACAGATTCAATTCTCTGTGTCTTTTCAGTGTTATTGGAGACTTATCATTCATTCTGGTCTGTGTTTTCAAGTTAAGTATTCCACGCTTGTTTGCTTTGCTTTCCTCTTCTCCTCCCTCCCTCCCTGGCTCTTCCTTCCTTCCTTCCTCCCTCCCTCCCTCCCTTCCTCCCTTTCTTCCTTCCTTCTTTCCTACTTCCCTCCCGCCCTTCCTTCCTCCTCTCCTGCCTTCTTTTCTTCCTTCTCCCCAAATTATGTTCATTTTTGTGGTAATAATTTTCTAGTATATCTTTGAATTTAAAAGTACATATATTGAAATAGATTTCAGGGTTCTTTTATTACATCACAACATTTGGGAAAATTCATTGAATTATTTATTTTGCTTTATCGTGCCATAAAAAGTCCCTCCATTTAAAGAAATTGATAGCCCTGCACTTGAGAACATGGACTTTTCTGCATAAAAGGACATAGAAAACACAGATGAGCTAAACCATTTTATTAAATCCAGAGGCTAATTCTTAACTAGAACATTTTGCTATGTTCAGTTTGGCCGTCATGTAAGAAATAGGTTTTGCCAAACAAAATGACTATGTTTTTATGACTTTAAGATAAAGAATGAACATTCTTAGAGACTAAATTTTGTGCTTTTTTAAAATATAAAAATGTGCTAAAATATAGGTTAAGGAAGAAAAATACAATTGTGATAATTATACACTATTATAAATTATTTTCCAGGTCATTATATTTCCATATTATGAATTACTAAGCTCTCCTGTTTCATTACAACATAGTAAAAATGAGCTTATTCTCTAGACACTTGACTAATGTGTTATTCACATTATCCAAAACACAAGCCATCTCAATTTTTCAGATAAGATTACTTCCATCGCTTCTCAGTTTTTCCATATAATCTATGGTTAGAGATGCATTCTTTCTTTATCTTAAATTTTCATCTTTCCCTCTATTCTCATGTTGTTTTCTGCCAGACATTTATTTTTACGGTGTTTCTCCTGTAAGCAGTTTCAGTAGTTGAACATTCCGTTCACAAACATAAAAGATTTATAATTATTATTTATGAAGTGATCACAAGACATTCACCCCCCCCCCACTCTAGTTCGGAAAGGGATGAGGACTGGAAAAGGGTGTCAAACAATTAAAATGCTTTCCTTTAAATGGACCTTTAAAAAACCTTTTCCATAACAGATGTGAACAAAACTATGCACAGGTATGTACTGCTTCATATAATCGAAGTTTCCCTTGATAGCTTTTGTGTCCTAGTAAAAGGACTAGATTTGTCATCAGTATTATAAACACTTGCTATTATAGTCAATGATGCAAAATATGATTTGACAATGCAGATAATCGCTAAATATTCACTGCATTATTTTGAAGTTATACATATAAGGCAAATAGCAAAATTACAGTTAGTCTAGATTTCATCCACAAGACTCTTTCACTGTGTTCCAATAAACTTAAAATGTGTTTTTTAGGTCATATATTTATGTCATGTTTTGATGTAGTGATGAAATTAATGTGTGTGTATGTATATACATATAAATACATTTAGAGTTATATGGTTATCTGAACAGATATACACATACATAAATATAATGGAATAGAGGTACAGATAAAGATTGACACTTTTATGTGTGACTGACTTTCTTTTAAGGTGTCAAATGAATTCAATGAATAAGACTCTTTTCAACTGAGTGAAAGAACAATTGATATCTGTATAGAAAATAAAATAAAACTGTATCTCTATAAACTATAAGCAAATATGAAACATATATAAACTATGATATTTTAATAGTTTATATAAAATATGAAAATTGTGTTAAAATTCATGTGAAAATATAAAAATTAATTCTAGGCAAATGAGATAATTAAGCATAAGAAGAAAAAAAACTAAAAAATTTCAAAATCATAAACATTGAATAAAATGTTCATAATATTACGTTGGTCAAGACTTTTTAAGCCAGACACAACCCATGAGCTATGAAAGAAAAAGTGACGGAATGAACTTCCCCAAATTAAAATTCTTGCTCGTGAAAGATGAAGTTATAAGACAGAGTAAAGAAATCACTGTATTTTAAAAATCAGGAAATTCCAGTAGTACTAAAGATTGAGTTTTAGACTGTTAATGGACATCCTCCAGCACATGGATGAAAAAATACCATGCAAAAAGAGATTGTGATGGATCCTGAGAGTTCAATGCACACATTTCTTCAGTATTTGTTTTTTTTTTTTGTTGTTGTTGTTTTTTTTTTTTGTGCCAAGACTGTTTACGACAAATATGACTGACTTACCGAGGATTTCTATTACAAGGTACGAAAGCTAGATATTTGGCCTGTGCATAAGAGGAGGTAAAATTGTCAGTCCCCCTTAGATACGTAGTTAGGAGATGATACAAATGCAGGAACTGAACTGTTTTCGCTTGCTGGTTAGGAAAATTCTGAGATATTTTATGTAATTCTTCTCTCCAGTGTCATTTATGTATAGTTAACCTGGTAACCTGGTGCTAACTGGATTAACAATAAGCCTTTTTTTCTTTGGTCAGTTCTTTTATATCACCGCCCCAACTCACAATCTGTGTTTGCTGAGGTGGTCATCCAGATTGCTCGCATTTAAATCTTTATATTATCATCTGCTTCCAAAATCACTCAAACCAAAACTCACATTGCTCTCCAATTTCTCAACAATAGGAACATGGAATAAAACATAAAAATTTGCAGGGAATAAAATCCAAACTAAACTCAAGAAAACAAGCAAAAGGCTTTCACCAAATTACCAACAAATGGAATAGCATATTAGTGATTCCTACAAGTCTCGAAGGTAACACTGCCACGTCTTCGAAGTTCAACAAATAATCAAATCACTAAATGGACTAAGGAACTTCACAGACACTTCACAGAAGAAATATGGTCAGTCAACAAATACACGAAAAAATGTTCAACATCTTTGGGAACTAGATAAATGAAAATTAAAACTACTCTAACATTTCATGTCATTCCAGTCATTCCAGGCAATTATCAAGAATAAAAGCAACAATAAAAGTTGGGGAGATGTGAGGGAAAAGGCACACTCACACCTTGCTGATGGGACTGTAAATTGGTGCAACCACTCTGGAAAGCAGTATGGAGATTACTTGGAATGGAACCACCATTTGACCCACCTATCCCACTCCTTGGTTTGTACTCAAAGAACTTAAAATCAGCATACTACAGTGACACAGACCCATCAATGTTTATAGGAGATCAATTCACAGTAGTTAAACTATGGAACCAACCTAGAAGACTTCAACTGATGAATGGATAAAGAAAATGTGGTATAAATACACAATGGAATACTACTCAGCCATAGAGAAGAATAATATTATGGCATTTGCAGATAAATGGATGAAATTGGAAAATATCATGCTATGTGAAATAAACCAGTCCCAAACACCAAAGGCCAAATGTTTTCTCTGATATGTGGATGCTAATTTACAATAAGATGGAGGTGTTTAGGGGAGATTAGAAGTACTTTGAATTAGACAAAGGGGAAATAGGAAAGAACATAGAATGATTTGGGCATTACTATCTTATGTGCATACATGATTGCACAATCATTGTAATTCTACCTCATGTACAACCAGAAGAATGAGAAGTTATACTCCATATACATATAATATGTCAAAATTCATTCTACAATCATGTGTAACTAATAAGAACAACAACAAAAAATTTCTTGGGGGATGTACTCTCTGACTTGTAATTCAATATGGAACTAAAGACTCAAATAATAGAGCCAAACAGAAATATTTGTGAATTTGTCATGTTTCAAATTTTGTATCCATCCACTATATTGTTTCTCAGAAAGTGACTAGAAGTATTAGAAGTCAAAGGGTTCAGGAAAAAGAATATGAAATATGAAACTTCTTCTAAGAAAATTTATTTAGTATATTCTAAATTCTGTGTCAATTTTTGTTTGCTATTTCCTACTACCCAAGTAAATTTTAAGTGACACTCTCTATTTCATATCAAGAGATTTATTTCACTGCAATCATATTTCCAACATACTAATGAAGGCAGCTTCATTATATTTTTGGCACTACATCTGTTCACCAACATGAATGTTGATTTTGTTGCTTGGGTAGATTAAAATACATTCTTAGTTCTTTATATTACTTTAAGCCATTTATATGAGTTTTTCAATAGTGGATTCAAATTTTGTGTATGTACCTACTTAATCTATCCTATATTTATAAATGTATTTCTCATATTATTTATAATATTTGTCATAGAATTGCCTTCTGAACCTATCAGTATGCAAGATACATTTAGCATGACTCCTAGTGTTTAATAATTCTGGCTTTGGACACTATCTGAATTAGCAGTTCAGATTTCAGAATTCTCTTCAGATTTCTCAAGATTGTTTAGATCTTATATGATACAATAGCCTCTAAAATGTATCTGTACAGAATTCTGTTCGGGAAGAATTTTCATATTTTATTTTAGACATGCTGAAGAATAAAATTAATGCTTCAATGTAGGGGAAGGAACAAAATTAGTAACAAATGTATATGTAAAATTTGTGGTTAGTAGTAAGTGTATAACTTTTAAGTGGACAACCCAAAATAAAAGGATAATAGGTAAAGACTTTCTATCAATAACTATCCAGGATACATTGGGAATGTGTTACCCTTATAATATTATTAGTGATTAATTTTAATTTAATTATTCATATGATTTTATTATGCTCAAAATGAATATTTATATACATATAACACATACATAATGTCACAATGATTTTGGAAATTGCAATTAATATATGAATTTCTGAGATTGTGCAACTTTATGAGTATATACTTAAAAAAATAATGATAGTGCTATTCTAACTCAACTTTTTCAGTTCTATAATTCCACTAAGCCATGACTTAACTTGTTGTAGCCTTGATATGCAGATCAGTTTATAACTTATTTTTAATGAAGCCTACTCTTTTGCTTTCTGAGGATGTTCATAAATTTGTGTCTTACAATGAAGAATGCATGTGAATAAATAAATAACACACATTATATACAATTAGTGATATCAAATGAAACATTTTAATATTAACAAAACAAAATGAGGAATTGCATAAATTTTGGAAAAAAATACTTTTTAAATTAGAAACATGTGTAGTAGCATAATTACCTACAAAAATAGTTGGGTTTGAAAGTAACTTAAAGATACATTTTATTCCTTAATATGAATCATTCAATGAAATAATAATAATTTAATCTTTCTTTCTTTCTTTCTTTCTTTATTTCTTTCTTTCTTTTTCTTTCTTTTTTCTTTCTTCCTTTTGGGTACCAGGGATTGAACTCAAGATCACTCAATCACTGAGCCACATCCCAGCCCTATTTTATATTTTATTTAGAGACAGGGTCTCACAGAGTTGCTTAGCTACTCGATTTTGCTGAGGCTGGTTTTGAACTCCTGATCCTCCAGCCTCAGCTTCCTAAGACCTGAGATTACAGGCATGCACCACCACACTCAGCAAGTATTTAAATGTTAGAGAAATACATTATAGATAATTCCAAGTATAATTATCTGTATTTCTGGGTGAAAATTACATAGTGAGGTAGGACAGATAATTTTCTTCCAAAATTTAACAAAAAATAAGAAAAATTTCTTAAAAAATTAGCCAAAACTTTAACCAGCATTTAAACAAGAGGTCTGCAGTTTCTTCAGAAATACATAACCAAGAAATGAAAAGGATGATTCTAACACTAATGATTGTCCCAATAACTTCATGAAAGTACAAAGAAAAACACTAAGAAGAAAAAACAAAACAAAACAAAACAGTAGTCTGGGAACATTTGGAAAAACACACAGAAATCCAATTTAACCTACTGAGGAATTTCAGGAGACACACAAAGATCTGCCTGTACTTGCCCTTTCAGGGAAATGTGTTGAGATTAAAAAGTAATCTTGTTCCATAGCTTCTTCTTACACATTGTCTTGGGGTTAGGATATATCCCTCAACAAAAAGAATACCTTTGATGAAGTTTGTTTATTAACACCTCATAAGATCAAGCAGAACCCATGTCTTTCTGGAAAGGCTGAATCCATACCCAAGTGAGCAATTTCCTGGTTAAGTTTTCCAATATTTGGTGATAGAACAGTAAATACCTCCGTTTAAATCTGTAGACTTCATGGAAAACAACCAAGGTTCAAATAGTATACCTACGTCTTTGAAAGTATAATATGAACACAATATGCAATAAGCCAGAAAATAGTAGAAAGATGTCAAGAAAAAATATAAAAGACAAAAGAAAAAAAAAGGGGGGGGGATATGTAACTTACTCTAGAAAAAGCGCCAGAATCAAAGGAAAAAATGAATAACTATTGTCAGGTCGAATTGGGCGGCTGCAGGGGGAGGGAGCAATGTCACCTAGCAACACACTGTGCCAGAAGTGACCAATGAGGCAGACCTGCTGACCCTGACATCCACCTTGGGTCCACCTTTTCCTGGGGAGGACCCCTGACTCCTTTCCTCTGTATAAAAACCCTGAGCAGCCAAAGCCACGTGCGATTTCTCCTGGCTCTCCCACCCCGACTTTCACCCTGGGGGGCTGGAGATTTTGCCCGGGACAGACTCCAGTAAATCTCAAGCCACTACTTTTGTCTGATTCTGGTGATCCCGCCTGGTGAGCTTACTCTTTTAGCCACCTGCCGCGTTTTGCAAGCTTTACAACTATGATTAAAATTTATATCCAAAAATAGAACAAAATCAAAGTGTATAAGAATGCAGTTAGTTTCTAAATTGCTAACCAACTTTTTCTAAGGTAGAGTCACCATCAATGGTACAGAATAGAGGACACAGAGACAAATCCAAATAAGTACAGGTATCTCATACTTGACAAAGGAGGCAAAAACATGCAATGGAGAAAAGACAGCCTCTTCAACAAATGGTGCTGGGAAAACTGGAAATCCATATGCAGCAAAATGAAACTAAACCCATATCTCTCACCCTGTACAAAACTCAACTCAAAGTGGATCAAGGACCTAGAAATCAGACCAGAGACTCTGCACCTAATAGAAGAGAAAATAGGTCCAAATCTTCATCATGTTGGCCTAGGACCAGATTTCCTTAACATGACTCCCAAAGCGCAAGAAATAGAAGCACGAATCAATGATTGGGATAGAGTCAAACTAAAAAGCTTCTTCTCAGCAAAGGAAACAATCAGCAATGTGAAGAGAGAGCCTTCAGAGTGGGAGAAAATCTTTGCCACACACACTTCGGACAGAGCACTAATCTCCAGAATCTACCAAGTACTCAAAAATCTTTACACCACGAACACCAATAACCCAATCAATAAATGGGCCAAGGAAATGAACAGACACTTTACAGAGGAAGATCTACAAGCAATCAACAGATTCATGAAAAAATGTTCAACATCACTCGTTATAAGAGAAATGCAAATCAAAACCACCTTAAGATTTCATCTTACCCCAATTAGAATGTCTTTTATGTGAGTATCTTCTATTACAGCAACATTCTCACTGTAAAATGGTGCACTGAGAATTTCAAAACATTCACATCTCTTTTTAAACATGTAGAAATTATGGTTTACATATTTAACTTAAATTATCCTTTGGATTAGTAATAAAATGAAACACTCCTGAGTAACAAAGAAGGACAAAAAGAAGACTGGCAATTTGACCTGGAATTTCGCCACTCTCCTGGGGGGAAAAAAAACAATGCTTCCAATAATTTCATATGTGGCAGGAAACTAGAAAAGGTTCTTACATAATACGCAGCCAAAGCCATGTTGTAAATCGAGGCTGAAATTGTTCTTTCTGCCCCAATACTGTGGAGCCGAACACTGCACATTTCTTGTTTTTGACCTAGCTCAAAAGCAGAGAGGCAGATCAGGGAGTGGAAGCTAGTAGGTCAATGAATGGATAGGATATATGTCACCAAGGTCAAATACACTATTTGTGTGTATGAGATGCCCAAGTCACTCATGGTCTATCTGGAGAAGAAATTCATATTGAATAGGGCCAGGACTCAAAGAATGAGTACTAAAGGGAGAGGCACGAGTGGGTTTATGTCCCCTTTCTACCATCACTGAATGTGCTCCACAAAATCATAAAAAATACAGGAAGAATTTCATGGCCAACTGTGATTCTGAATACTTGGGGGAAACAAACCTACCAGAAAGACATTTGACAGGGTTAGAAAGATAGGACTTGTTGTGACAGGAAAGTACTGGTTAAAATGGCTGTAGAGATATTATTTTAATGGAAACACTGATAAAGTGGTTCTTTGTAAGGAAAATTTAAAACATCAACATACAAGACATGTGATAGGTTGTATCCATATATAAAGTATACCAAGCAATGATATCAAAACGAATGGTGGAAAAGACTCAGCAACACCGGGATCCTACTAGAGGTTCCTAGGAGGAAAATGCTGTTGATGGGGGCATGGATATAGTTGCATTAATTTGCAACATAGCTTTCTATAAAAGTTTGTTTAGACAGAAAAAGAATGGAAGATATTCTTCAGAGAATTTGAAGTAGAAACTTTGCATTTCCAAAAACAGGAGTATATTACATAGTAATTACTAACTAACTAGTATGATCCCTGATTTAGGAAATGTTTTGTGGAAAAATGTTTAAAAGTTGCTTCTTATAGTAGGGCAAATAATGGGCTTCACAAGATTCACATTTCATGCAAACATGCACTGTAAAACTATAGCATTTATATTTTCAGGAGAGTTTTGAGTAAGTATATGGTAATTGATGCTTCAAATATGTATCTGAAAGTCTTTATAATAAGCATTCTACGTTTTTTTTTTTCCAGGTCAGATTTCTTTTAATTTAGAATTAAGACCCTTAGCATACAATTAGAACTGAAAAATTTCCTCAAATCTACCAAGGCTTCTCACTTATTCACTGCAAAAATTGGTATAGTGCTTAAAGTACCCAATCATGTAGGTTTGTTCCTTTATAAATCAAACATGCAAACACAATGAATAAATAAGCAGTCAGTTGGTAGATTCATGGCAATGAATGGGGTGTAGAACATTTGTTCAGCTTGACAGGTGCAAACATTTCTCTACTGATGATTTATATAAATGTCCAAGGTGTATTCATTTTACTGAGAGAAAAAAAATTGCAAAAACCATAAAGTGCAAGGGAAAGTGTGTGTTATTGGAAGGTCTGATATTATATATAAGTTATAACATGAATATTTCAGAGTGACTTTGATAGTCCTACAACTGTAGTTTCTCAAAAAAGAGAACATAGACTTGTCTTTGTGATTATTTAAATGCAAGTCCAACCCAAGGTTGCAATACATTATTTTTATAGTTTCCTGGTGCTAGAAGTTTAAGTAAAAAATTTCAAAACCTATCAAAATTTTAAAACTACAATATAAACCTTACAAAGATCTATGATATAGGAGTGAAACATTGGGAGAAGTAGGTATCCTTGATCAGATTCAGGGAAGAACAAAGTTATATTTTCAATACAAAGACCCTTGAGAGGAAATATTCTAGTTTCTTCAACAATAATAGTACCAAAATCAGAGAAGAGTATCTTCTATTATGTTCCAGCTGTCATTTGTATTGTATTGTTAATACGACGTCTGATTTCTGCAAAAATAGGTTTAAAAAGATTTCTATTAAACATAAAAGCTTTGTGTACAATAGCTTGGATTCTCCGGAAAGCACAACCTGAGACAGAGATTTAGGACACAGGATTGGGGAAGAGAAGATGAATGAGAACAATTCAGGAGAGGACAAAGCAAGACCATTGAATTAAACTGGACATCCCAAAGGAAACTAGTGCTTCTAGTTTCTTTAGGGCCTTATGCCTTGTATAATGTGTCGGAATTTTCAGCTCTGGAGGGCAAAAGATGAATAAATTTCTTTATTGGCTTCAGTCTTCAAATATGAACTGTGGTCCTCAGGACTTTAAATCCCACTACTTCTGGGTAATGCATATCTCCTCTGTTTTAGAGTAGTTCAGGTTTTCTATGCCTTAGTGGTTTGGAGTAGGAGAGTTAAGTGATATTTTCTTCACACTTCCTTCCCCAGCTCTTTATTACCCTCTTCTGGATATGGGACAGGGAGGAAGCATAAGAAAAAGTCATGTCTACTCATTTGATTAAGTCATGTTACAATCTTTACTGACTGTGACCCATGTCTGGGGGCTGGATCTGGACAGAAAAGATCTCATTCTGAATACATATTCTAGGTATTGGCTTTCCCAGAGGGTATCTGGTAACTTCTTTAGCTGGACCATACCTGTCAGCCTACACACAACAACTGGTATGGTTACACATACCAGATTGATGCTGTTAAACAAGATGAAGTTCATGACCTCATCTGCTCTCTTCAATTAATTCTTGAACTCTTGGACGAAACATTTGTGTTACTCCTGAAACTTGAGGAGCACTGGGGCCAAGGATCCCAAATCTGTCCTTTTTCTATGTGGAAGTTCTTGATGGTATCTATTGCCAAGAAACAGAGGGTTAGGTAAATTGATAGCATATTATGCTATCATAAATCACTCTCGAGAATGAAAGGCTTATTCTCTCATCTGCTGGTAGCATTGCTGGAAAATGGTTTCCAGTTGTCAGTCTTCTTGGTGATTTCAAGATTAAAGAAAAAAGCCTATCCAAAGTTTTGCCTCCTACCACGTGTAGTCTATATGCAATAGTTGCATAATGCAAGGGTGTGAAGGCCTGGCTTTTTAATCAAACTCAGGTCAACTCAAACCTGTCTAAGCTCCAGAGCTATCCAGAGGGTTTGTTGGGTCTTTCATTGTAACTGCACTGAACTACACCTTAACTTCTGCTGTTCCTTCTGAATTTCTTGCTATCTCTGACACAGGTGTTAGTCCCCAAAGCACTCCCTAATAAGCATCTTGCTTCCTATAGAACACAACCTGAGAAAGGTGGAAAGGTCATCTCCATTCTTGAAGTGAGGAAATCTCTCTCCAAACACTGTATTTCCCTAAAGAGAAAAACCTCTCTAGCTAGGAGTTGATTTAGTGTTGGTTCTGTATCTCTTAGGAAATATTGCTGAGTGGAACTTGTTTCCTATCTTTAGTATCTCTATGAATATAGGGTTGGAGAGCTCCTTTTGTTCTCAACTTGGGACTAGTCCTTATTTCTTACTGAACTCTAAGAAAATTCTCAACATCTGACTTTCTTTTTTCTTTCTAATGGCACCAAATATTTGATGTAAATTTATCTGTTTTTCTTCCTTAAAACAACAAAATATATTTACTCACAATTAAGAGACTATAGTAGCTTATTGAGAAGAGTATAATTCACCAATATTATGCTTTATACATATGTATAGCATATATTATCTTTAAGTGTGTGCTATACATTTAATAATATCCATTAGCAACACAGTTGATTGGCCTTAACTTCACCAAGCTGAAAATAAAATTATTTTTATACTATTTTCAATGAGCAAACAAAAATGGTATATCTTAAATTATCTTTCAGATTTTCACTATAAAGCATTACTGTTCTTTTGCTTGTATGTTTAATATTACACAACTGTGTCTTCATTTACCCTTCAGTTACTGAGGTGAAAATTCTGACCTAGAGCATACTAATTACTTGGCTTATTAGCTTCACATTACATCAGTAATGGGGTGATAGCCAGCATAATTACTATGACTTGAAAAATTATGCTTTGTTTTACTATCATGAACTTTGAGATGTTCTCAATATTTTACAACTCTTCTAAGGTTGTTAAACAAAATGTTCATGCTTAAAACTTTTAGGAAAAAAGAATATTTTCTTTTTGAAAGTGCCCTTTTAATATTGCAACAATAATCTATAGAGCAGGATAAAAGTCCGAAAGTTGTATTTCTGTGACATCTTTCATGATTTCAGTTCAGAATAAAGATTTCCTTATTTAATACAATATTTTCATATTAAATTGAGTGATTTTTAACGTTGTAATAAAGCAAATATATTTTAGACAAAATTTCTGATTCTTGAATTTTAGTGGTATATGTAATGCAACATGAGAGTGAACAACCTGTAACATACCACCAACTGATTTACAGAATTGATTTCCTGGATGACTACTTTTATGTCCCTCAATAGGCCACATATGCACCTCTTAAATCTGTACCCTTATTTACCTGAAATGGATACAGGGTGTAAACAATACTTGCCTTACTAGAAACATCAATCCATTCTTCCATTTCTTGGTGATTACAAAATCATAAATTACAAGACAAATTTGTTGAAGACAAATAATCAACTCTCCACCCTGTCTGTGTAAGACTCTCATAATGTATATCAACTTCTTTAAGGACAAATTCGAGGAAAGTCAGGGATTTAATTTTTCTAATTAAGTTTAATATTTTATTTCATGCTACATGTTATGCCTGATTCTCAATAGGAATAATTATAATTTTGCTTATTAAAATATGGTCTCATGAATTTCCACAATGACTCATATGAGTGATTATCCATTTTCATTTTATTGTGATCTTAATATAATTAATATGTTGGATAACAACAAATTTGATGACTTCAACAGAATTAATCAAATCAAGGGCAAGGGAGCAGGAATTTCAGTTAGATGAAAGAAGAAAATATTCCATATATGAGAATAAACTAAATTGCTAAGATGAAGTAATTGATTAAGTATTTATTGCATGTCCATTCTGTGCAAGGTAATATTTAGATGTTGGAGATACAACAGAAAACAAATAAATGAAATCCTTTTCTATGTGAAGTTTCCATTCTAATTTTGGAGTTGGATAAAACTATAAAAAACCAAGCACTGATATACAGATACTGCTAAAAATGTACATATCATTCTGGAAAGAAGAATGGTAGGGAAAAGATTGGGAAGAGAAGTTGATTTATTAAAATAGGATTATTCAGGAAGGTCTTACTCAGAAGCAATTACTGCTCAACAACTACCACAAAATTTAATAACTTAAAACAATAAACATTTACTATTTTTCCCTGGAGTTTGGGCCAGCCAGGTTGTTCTTCAGTTCTGGGTCACTTTCAGCAGATCCTAGTTAGACTTACTTATGCATCTATATTCAAAGGGTGGGTTGGCATGACTGGTTAATCTAAGAAAATCTCCCTCTCCTATCTTGCAGTTTTCAACCTATTGACTGGGATAACAAAATGACTGGGATAGCAATGTCTTCATTATCATCATCATATGGAAGACTAACTCAAGACTGTTCATCTGGCAGCTTGGCAGAGATTTAGATTTCAATAAGAGCGAATGGACTCAAGGTTCTTCAAACATAGGCTTGGAACCTGCACATCATCATTTCAATCAAATGCCAAGACAGCTCATATTTGAATAAAAAGGAAATAGATTCTTCTTCTGAATAGAGGATGTGAATATAGTCATGGAAGAAGTCATGGCCATGTCATTGTTTGTAATTTAGCACCATGACATTAAAGCAAAACCTGAAGGGATTACAACATACCACCTGATGTTAAGGTTTCTGGTTAACAAACTGAAAAGGTAAAATCAAAGGGCTACTAAATTCTGAGAGAATCCAATATATTCCTAACTCAAGCCTCGAAATAATTATTATGAGAGATAGTACTTGGACACTGTGCTTAACAATTTTAAATGATATCAAAAAGAGGAGAGATTTAAGATATTTTTTCATTTTTATTTATTCACAGTATAGTGTATCCATACTATAGGTCAAGAATACTGCTATAAAACAGGAATATGGAGATGAGAAGAACAGTGTTTTAAAGTAGCAGAGGTTTTTATTTGCCTAATCCCTATTGACAGTCATGACTCATTTCACCTAATGGTTACATAGATCTTATTTCCTCCTTTGCAAATTCTTGTAGAATTTTAGTGTAATGAGGGAGGCAGAACACAAACAATACAAATATGCTAAGTGCCATAATGTGAGAAAATGATAAGCAGATGCACAGCCAGCTAATCTGGTGAAAAATGTCAAGGAAAACAGAAGGAAGTGAGGAGCTGGACCTGGGGCTTGAGAGAGACTAGCCAGACAGGTCTACAAGGAGAGAATTTCTCTGTGCTTTAGGAAGTAAAAACATATAGTTTATGAGATCTTGGGGAGTTAGACATTATGGCAGATGGGCTAGTGTTCCCACATCTGCATGTTTATCTTTAAACAGATACCACCATGGCAGTGATTTTCATCCTCAAACTAAATTTAAAAGTTTTCCTTTTGTGTTTTACCTTGGCGTGACATTACACCTGACATTAGTTTTAGCTATGGGTGGTTTCAGAGAAATTAGCAAATAGCAGGCTCATGGGAAGCAGGCAATGGCTACCATGGAAACCTGTGTAAACATGGACACAAGATGCTCCCTGTGTGGCCTGCAACAGAAAACCTTAAACTTGGTGCTAAAATTGCAGAAGTGAGAGAAACAGGGGGTGGGAAGGAGGGAAGAGACATGAAAAGACTTTTTGACCCAGTGAAATCACATTAGGAAATGGAAGGTATTTCAATGACAATATTTCCAGCTTTTACTGTGATGCTCAGCCAACTCTAAAAGCAGATTCTTTAAATTTCAAAAGCAGCTGAGTTCCACATGAGTGATTAAAAAATAAGGATATCCTGGCATTAAAATGTTAGTTCAAAATATAAGTAAGCTGTGCTAGATTAGCAGTACAATTCCTTTCCTATTAACATTTTAAACTTTATTCGGGTGGACCAAGGTAACCTTAATCCATATGGTGAAAAGCTAGCTCTGGATTCCTTCATTTTGGAAGCCATGACTATGACCTTTATGTCAGTATTTTACTCACAGAAGACTGGTTAAAGACATACAAATAAAGAAGTACAGACACGTATTATTAAAAAATAAAACAACACAACGCGAATGCCTAAAAGGTTGCAAATTTAATGGTTAAGGACATTTAAAATCTCTGTTCCTTGAAATTTCTTTATCTGGGGATTACATTTACTCCTAAAATCATGAAGGACCTAAAAGCTTCTTGGGGAAAAACCGCTTCCAAATTACATATCAGAACTCATTAACTAGGGAATGTGAGACTTTTTCCTTCTCAGTTTGGATCTTAAAAGAAAATGCAGAGGACAATGAGGGAGAAAATGAGATCTGGTGGGCAGATGAGTGTAAAAAGAAAATGAATGTGCACTCAGGGCTCTGTTCTTAGACATGGTTAGGCATGTTTGTCCATAGATTAGTATTAGTATCTGAATCAAACGAGAAAGAAGCTATATTGCAATGACTACACTGGAGGAAACAAAGATTCAAAGTATTTTAAGATGCACCTACTTGAAGTTGGACAAATAATTATTTTTTAAGAGCAAATAGATATCAGTCCCTAATCGAGACAAAAGTGGTTGGTTAATAGTTGTTGGTCATCCACCAATGGAAGTCAATTCCAGCTGAAGAAGTGAAAGTGATTTTTCCAGAGTGCAAAGAACCAGGCTCACACACTGATTCCATTGCTTTTAGGCAGTTTGCTTTAAGTAATGTCTAAATGTTTCGCTTCTAAATTGTACCTAACTCACCATTGATATTGGCAACAAGTGAGATAGGTACCATTCTAAAAAATGTTTTATTAGTTCATTGTAGATATTCATACTATTGGGTTTATTTTGACATAAATATACAAGCATGGAATATAATTTGCTCCAAATCAGTCCCTGGTACTTCTCCTTTTCCTCTTCTCTCCCCACCCCACTATTCCCATTCCTCTACTCTACTGACCTGTCTTCTATTTATTTATAGTTTTTTTAAATTAATGCATTATGGATATACATAAACAGAGAGACAAACCCACATAGATACAGTCATCTGATACTTGACAAAGGTGTCAAAAACATATGTTGGAAAAACAGTCTTTTAACAGATGGTGCTGAGAAAACTGGATATCCATATGTAGAAGAATGATACTTGATCTCTATCTCTCACCCTGCACAAAAGTCAACTTAAAATAGATCAAAGACATAGGATTTAGACCAACTAGATACTTTTACTACACCGATTTTACCAAGACATTTGGTTAGCTTTCCAAGCTCAAATTGCTTATAAATGTCAGAACTGTAGTCAAATTAAGTCAGTCTGGCACTTGAGCACATGTTCCTACTCCATATTCTAGAAAGGAACTGTGGGCAGAAGTCTGCAAGACACTAATGTTTAAGTATTGGAAATGGAAAGGGTATGCAGTGACTTATGAGATAACCAATGTGAAAGGCAAGTGCCATTTGCTCGAAATACATCATTTTCTTATAAATCTAATTTAATCAAGGATGTCATGATTTCAACAGCATTAACAAATGACATGTTTTTCATGTTATCTTCATAGAGATTTTTTTATGCCATGTTTCTGATGGGAGCTGAGAATAAAGTAAGATTGTTTTATATACTAACATTCAGCAGAATTTGCAAGCCTGCTCATGAAGGCAGGTAGGAGTTTCATAAACTGACAAAAAGTGACTGCATGGGAATTTTAATATGCAAAGTAATTCTCAGATACTACTTTTTTTATCAATAGATCATCACATCTGTGTACATAGGAGGGATATCGAAAGGTACAGGCTGAAACCAAGATTCTCTTCAGGAATATAATTTATATGTCATTGAAATGACATACCAAAATTTTTCCATATTGAGATTATTTTAGTCAAAAATTTATAAAGGTGTTACAGTCACCAGATGAACTATTAGGATTTGTCCAATCCTAATATTGTCTTTCGATTGTGTCTGCTGTATAAACATACGTTGCATTTGTTTCAGATGTGATCTGAAACCTAGTGCCAAATAAACATCCCCCAATCTTGTAAAATTCATTCTAAGCTTTCATGCTTGTCAAAGTAGTTGGCAGGTGTTATATAAATATTCAGATACCTAGAATCTATGAATATTTATGTGTTAAAGTTGCATTTATTTTTACATACCTTGTAAATAAATAGGCAAAGACCGGTAAAAGAGAACAATTTAAGAGTGTCAGGTGGTCTATAAATAAATTCATCTATGTATGTGATATGGATTTTAAATTAATTCAAAGTAGAATACTGAATGTGTTTTCATTATAAAAGATTGCATAATCAAATAAGTTTTAGAAAATCTGAGTCTAATAGTTAACCTGGTAACCTGAATGTAAATGGATGTTTTAAAATTGATCTCCCTAAACTATGAAATTATCATTTGCAATATGCATATAACTAAAGGTTCAGAAGGGAAGGAATTATTTGGGAAGAGTATTTGTGTGCCTAAAAATGTGAATCACTGTCCCTAAGCTCACTCTTCTTACATAAACTGACAGAATGATACACAATCTCACCAGCTCATTTGGTAGATGGCATTGATGATAATGCCCAATTCTCTAATAGGATTGCTGTGTCAAGTAATTAATATTGCCCAAAAGCTAAAATACTTCTTAATAAGAAAATTTAAATTCATTGTTGTCAGGGACTTTGACACTCCTGGTAGAACAGTATTTGAGATCTTTAAATTTCTAATTTAAAAAAAGACAAAGATCCATTGAAACAGATTTTGATAACCTGGGAACTTTTATTTTCCTTGTTAGGTAAAAATCTCAAGTAGGAAATCAGCTGTGTAACTCCTCAAATCAGGCTCAAAGGTGTTCATTTCCAATGAAGATTCATATCAATCATAAGAGAATATTATCCTCCATGCTCAATTTTATTTTTTCTTCTTCTGGTCCCATCAGAAATCAAACCACCCACATGGAATGGCTGGGTTTGGGGCAGAAGGAGTAATAGTAATTTTTTTTTTATTTACTTATTGATTCATTGAACACAAATGGAGTACAGCTATTGTTTCTCTGGTTGTACACAAAGTAGAGTCACACCATCTGTGCATTCATACATGTACACGAGGCAATGGTGTCTGTCACACATTCTGTTATTATTCTTACCCTCCCACCCTGACCCCACCCCTCCCTTCCCTCTATGCTATCTATTCTTCCTCCATTCTTGTCACCCTTGATGATGCATTATGCATCATCATTCTTTTATCAGAGAGACCATTCAACCTTTGGATTTTGGGGATTGGCTGATCTCACTTAGCATAACAGTCTCCAACATCATCCATTTACCTGCAAATGCCATAATTTTATTCTTCTTTATGGCTGAATAATATTCCATTGTGTATATATAAATAATAATATTCCATTGTGTATATGGATAAAGAAACCACAGTTAAAGAAACTGTGGTTTCTTTATCCATTCATCTATTGAAGGGCATCTAGGTTGATTCCACAATCTAGCTATTGTGAATTGAGTAGCTATGAACATTGATGTGGCTGCATCCCTGTAGTAATCTGATTTTAAGTCCTTTGGGTATAGGCCAAGGAGTGGGATAGCTGGGTCAAATGGTGGATCCATTCCAAGTTTTCTAAGGAATCTCCACACTGCTTTTCAGAGTGGCTGCACCACCTTGCACTCCCATCAGCAATGTATGAGCGTACCCTTTTCCCCCCATCCTCGCCAACACCTGTTGTTGCCTGTATTCTTAATAAAAGACATTCTAATTGGGGTAAGATGAAATCTTAAGGTAGTTTTGATTTGCATTTCTCTTATAACGAGGGATGTTGAACATTTTTTCAGAGCAATAGTAATAAAAACAGCATGGTAGTGGTACCAAAATAGACAGGTAGATCAATGGTACAGAATAGAGGACACAGAGACAAACCCACATAAATACAGGTATCTCATACTTGACAAAGGAGCCAAAAACATGCAATGGAGAAAAGACAGCCTCTTCAACAAATGGTGCTGGGAAAACTGGAAATCCATATGCAGCAAAATGAAACTAAACCCATATCTCTCACCCTGTACAAAACTCAACTCAAAGTGGATCAAGGACCTAGAAATTAGACCAGAGACCCTGCACCTAATAGAAGAGAAGATAGGTCCAAATCTTCATCACATTGGCCTAGGACCAGATTTCCTTAACATGACTCCCAAAGCACAAGAAATAAAAGCATGAGTCAATGATTGGGATAGAGTCAAACTAAAAAGCTTTTTCTCGGCAAAGGAAACAATCAGCAATGTGAAGAGAGAGCCTTCAGAGTGGGAGAAAATCTTTGCTACACACACTTCAGATAGAGCACTAATCTCCAGAATCTACAAAGTACTCAAAAATCTTTACACCAAAAATACTAATAACCCAATCAATAAATGGGCCAAGGAAATGAACAAACACTTTACAGAGGAAGATCTCCAAGTAATCAATAGTAATGTTTTTAAGGAAGTTCATTTTATGGTATCTTTTGTGCCTTAGGGCAACTAGTCCAAAAACTCTACCAGATTTTCTTAGATGTTACAGAAAGGGCTTCCTCCCTTTATGTCAATGACAAATTGATTTTGAAGTAATAAATAATGTTACATGATTTTATATGAAAACATAGTTGAAGTTATGGTCATTTATTAGGAAATAATGTTCAGTTAGGATCGTTTAACATAGCAGAAACACTGTTTTAAAATAAAATCTCCTAATTTGGGTGAAAACTTCACTGACACTAGAAGTCATTCTGCACATAGAAGTGTCCTAAATTGTACGTAGTACTTTGGGTTTTTAATATTTTTTCCTCTGGGAAAATGATCCACAGATTTTTAACACATTGTCAAAGGGTAGGTGCACTCAAAATATTAAGAAACTCTAATTACGATAATGTTCAAATTCTGTGAGCATATTTAAAAAACTAATTTGAAGTCTATGGATATACTTTTCATAGTCAAGCCAGGCCATTTTTGTGGTCCATTTTCCTTCACAGAGTTTGAAGTTGAATCAACAGGAATTCATTTCAGATTAATTCTGAAGACTTTGTCCTAAAACAAGCAGAATGATTCCTTAAAACATTTAACTTGATGCTTTCACAATTCATAGTAGAAAATAAGGAAATTATTTTGTGTTATTGCTGCTTAACTTTTACCATAGAAAACTATTTAATAAATGCTGATGAGTTATCCTGCTTAACTATTTTATATATTATATTGCCTAGCTAGTGCCAACATTGCTTCCAAAGGAAACTGAAGTTTATGAAATAAACTTAAATTGAACTTTCTCAAGAGTCTCTCTGTTCATTGGGAACTGTTTATTTTCCCATGATTTAAATGGTGTTCTTATGGACAATAAACCACAGTATGTGAATAGTTTTCCTGAAATGTTTGAGAGGGTCATTGAAACTGCACAAAAGATAAATGCATTAACTTAAGAAAATGCTTGGTTTGGTCCTTGAAAAATCTGAGACTTTAAGAGTACACATTTCACTTTTAAGAGGTTAGAGTCATAGAAACTGTCCCTTCCTAGGTCCTAACAGAATGCTTTATTACATGTAGTATTTACTTTCATTTTTAGCAATAGAAAAATCAGGACAAGTTTTCAAGGATCCTTGTGTCATAACATCATGTCCCATTCATTCCAGTTTATAAGATCACAACCAACTGCTTACTCTTTCCCCAAAATATTGCATATTTGTAATAAATACAAAATATATATGCCTATTATGTAGTAATTATGGATCATATTCCAAAATGTATTTTGAATGTTGAAAAATATTTTTTCACATGTAGAACATTTTAAATTAATTTTGATGGTCTGTAATAAGTACAGAATAGTATAGTAATATTTTAACTGTATTCTTTAGAATTCTTGTAGCATATGAAATGTGGAATGTTTTCTATAGAAGTTGAACTGTTTGATATAAACGGTTATATATTTCTGGATGATAGAGATATGTTCTGAGAACTCCATCCTTAGGTGATTTCATTGTCACATTGTACTTACACAGGAGCACTTGCTGCATTGGTCAGTCACTCAACATGGCTTCTTGATGCAATCAGGAGATGCAGTAAATGAGATGTATGAAGTCACTGCTAGTGTAACATGCATGTTGATTTATGTAAACATTTTTCTTAATAGAGCTTGTTCACTCTAAAATAATGATAAAAATGTGGTAAATATATAAATGAGTTCTATTTTTATTTATTATCATTGTCGATCATTATGCATTCTATGTAATTGTATATGCTGCACTTTTATGGGTCAGGCAGTGCAATAGGTTTGTTTAGATAGCCTCATCACAAATAGGTTAGCAATGTGTTTCACTACAACATTATGACTGCTCTTATATTGCTAGATGATAGAAAATTTTCAGAACCATTAGAATATTATGGGACCACTCTCAAATATGTGGTCCTTCATTCACTAAAATATTGTGTGATATATGACTAAGTATAACACAGGATACATGAAGTATAATTTACAGAATAATGTTTGGTATACATGGTATATATTAACCACATATTATTTAATACATATACGTGTATACATATTTTAACGTTCATTGCTGTCTAATTTTCTAATAAGGTATTATTTTTCACAGGGCACTTCTTAGCATTTTCTATAGTAAGGTATCTTTTGAACCATACTTGTGCAATCTGTTACATCCAAATTTAATTTGCAAATTAAAAAAATCCAAATTGAAGAATAGAAGTATATTCAACTCCCTTTTCTTGTTGTTATTGGATGCAAGAATTGATGACGGATTAACAAATATGGGCATCAAAAGACTTGGTGGAGTTCAGTCTCCTTATAATTTTTCCTGCTGAGAGATAAAGTTAGAAAACAATTAAGAAGATTAAAGATTAAGAATTTATTTAATTTAGGGAGGTTCTAAAAGGGAATTTTAGATTCAGATTGTTCCACAAGACAATAGTTAACAGTGAACATTTTTAATGTTATAACCAAGTAAGAAGGAATATCCTGTGGTATTGAAAGTCCCAGTGGTCAGCATTATGAACTGTGACTAGACTACACAAGAAAATCAGTTTAGAGACCAAGATGCAAATGTTTATCTGAGTGTTCAATTGAACTTGATAGAGTATTTGGGAAACTGGTCAATGGTAAAAAGACAAGAAACAAATGTGTGCTGGGGCAGTCACTCAGTGGTAGAGTACATTCTTGCATACAAGAGGTCCAGCATTTCATCCCCAGCACTGCAATAAATAAATAAAAAAAGAAGAAGCAGATATGTATTCTGTATAAAAGCTATTTTATTTTCACTTTCAGAAACTTAGCATGATAGTTTACGTTTAAGGTTATGTTATCAATCTATTTGAGACTTAATTAGTCATTACTTTTGATCAAAACCCAGTTATTAAGCATTGAGCAATAAACATGGTAGAAAGAACAAAGTGTATATTAATATCCTTAGTTTTTAAATAGATAAAAATTACCTCTGAATGTAATACACAGTATTTCTTCTCACTTTCAGAGGTTGATAAGAGATCTATAAAATTGGTCACAGGTACAAAATTATAAACATACCATGTTGTTGAGAATATTGATGGAACTTTGAAAAAAACCTTTCTTATTGAATATTCCAAAATAATCTTGTTTGCTAACATTTCAACACCTAGAAAATAAGATCTGGGATTTCCTTGTTCATCTTAATTTCACTAAATCCATATATTAAATTATTATTAATTTTTTTAACAGGTTTGATTATCCCTTCAGATGTGATATGTAGTTTAGATTGAACATACCAGTAATGATCACAAGAGTCCTTGTAATGTAAATGCTAAAATTGACAAGTAGAGGTGGAAGCTTGACTTGTACATTCAATATTCTTGAACAAAATTCAGGCAATGAAAATACATCAGTATATTCTTTAAGAACATAAAGGTACCAATTCAAAGGGGTAAGACTGATAAAGAGGAGTTATGACTTGTTGTTATGGTTTGAATGTGAGGTGTCCCCAAGAAGCTCACTTGTGAGATAACTTATATAAGAAGGTTCAGAAGAGAAATAATTGGATTTTGAGAGTCTTAACCTAATTTGAAAGCCTTAACCTCAATTAATCCAGATGGGACTAATTGAGTAGTAACTGGAGGCAGGTAGGATGTGGCTGGAGGAGGTGGGACTTGGGGGATGGCTTTGGGATATGTATGTATACCTATATATACATTTATATCTGGCAAGTGGAGTCTCTCTCTGCTTCCTGATTACCATAATGTAAGCTGCTTCCCTCCACCACCCTCTTCTGCCATGATGTTCTGCCTTTGGAACCCCAAAGAATGCAGCCAACTTTCTATGGACTATGCAACTGAGAGCCCTCAAACAACCCTTTTCCTGCTTTATAGTTATGCTGGTCAGGTCATTTAGTCACAGCACGAAACAGCTGACTAAAACACTCATCAATGCAAAAGAGAAGACTTTGTCAAAAGGCAGTGAAATCCATTCCTGAATTCATACAGTTAACTGTAAAAATAAGTGAAAGTACTTTAAGTGTCAAGTCTATGTTGTTAGGTTTCATGAGTTTTAAATTTGGTAAAGTAAAAAGTATCTGGTGAAAATAAAATAGATTATAATAGAGCAAGCATCAACTGCTCTTTCAACTATCTATATTTACATTTGATAAGCTGTCATGGGTACACTTTGATCTTTTTAAAATTTCAGCTTTTATGGAATATTGAGTATATTGAGTATTGAACTATTTTTTAAACCGCTCCTCGTCCAGAGATCGTTTTTTTTTAGAACCGGGGATTGAACTCAGAGACACTCGGCCACTGAGCCACATCCCCAGCCCTATTTTGTGTTTTATTTAGAGACAGGGTCTCACTGAGTTGCTTAGGGCTTCACTAAGTTGCTGAGGCTGGCATTGAACTCGCGATCCTCCTGCCTCAGCCTCCCAAGTCGCTGGGATTACAGGCGTGCGCCACCATGCCCGGCTTATTTGTTAAAAGTTTAAAAGTTCATGTAAGTTTAAAATATCTAGAAATTCTTTAAGATTACATTACATTTTGTACTTTGAGAAAGTTATGTAGATACAAATAGTTTTTAAAATATAGTTTGTTTAAATTCCATTAATTTGGGGTTTCTCAGGCTTCTAGATGGCATCTTTATCTTACTTTTTCTATTTTTTAAAGAAATGTTTTCCTAGTGTAAATTTAAGTGTTATAACAAAATGGACTTATTTAACATAAAAACCTAAGTTTTCAATAAATAAATCTTGCCATTTTGAAGTATTTATAACTGCAAAAATACCAAAGAAAAACTATGGAAAGACCAGGAAATGTAGTCACTGAAGAACATGAAGTAAGAGAAATTGGGTTGCCCTGTGAGTTAACTCATAAAATAATTCTGTGATGAAAATCATGCAAAGTCTTGTTGAAAGGGAAGGAGGAATTGTGTTAGAACTCAGAGAAAATTGATATTATACAAATAACATTGGTCACAAATGTACGTTTATAAGCAGTACAAAATACAAAAGCACAATTCAGAGAGAACTTTTGGACAGTGATTCTTTGACTTGGATGTAAATTGTAAGAAACAGAAAGTCACTTAAGTAGTCTTGGAAAAAGTGATTTTGTTTAAAGATGAAACTATGAGGCCAATATATTACTCTTTTATAGTTCAGGGATTACTCTTATATTACTCTTTTATAGTTCAGGGATTACTTTCCCTTCACCAGGCAACACAATCTTTGTTCTTTGTCCTTCCTGTATACATTGGCATGTAAACTGTGTTAATATTCTGATAATTTTAATTTCAACATTTCAATGTTATTCGATTATTCCTACTATCTTCCAAAATTATGAGAAAGAAAACTGAGCAATTCATCATTTTGAACCAGGACACACAGTGGTCACAGATTGCTAATCAGTTTGGGAATCCATTTCTTAGGGTCAGGTGTTTACTCTTAATCCAAAGAGCTTGAACCAGTGGTTGGTACAGAGATATAAACATTTGGCAGCAAGAGAAACAAGATACATATTACTAAGAATTGACAAGGGCATGGCAGACAAATATCATCATTTCCAGTTCAATTTCCACTCAAGTCCGGTTCAGGGAGAATGTGCCTGAGCTAAGATCACGTCTGTCTGATCTAAAAGACAAGAATAGCTCATGTATGTTGGAAATCTGACTCAGAATCTTCTTTCATCTCATGGCATCAAGACTTTGCATCTTAAAACTTATTTTTCCAGTCAGGCACAGTAGGACACACCTATAAGCCTATAATCCCAGTAGTTAGGAAGGCTGAGGCAGGAGGATTGCACATTCAAGGTCTGTCTCAGCAACTTAGTGAGGCTCTAAGCAACTTGGGGAGACCCTGTCTTAAAATAAAAACTAAAAAAGGCTGGGGATGTGACTCAGTGGTTAACTGCTTTTGGGTTAAATCCCCTGTTCCCCCCAAAACAAAACAACAGCAAAAAATTAAAACCTGATTTTTCCACTCAGGCTTCATGCTCTCCCTACAAACCTCTGATTATGTATGTTTCCTTGTCTTCTGGCAAAACATACACTGAACACAGAACATGTTGATGTAGTTCACTAGGCAGCTGTGCCATTGTATAAATAAATAGACATAATACTTATGAAGCAGGGTTAGGGATATAGCTCAGTTGGTAGAGTGCCTTCCTCCCAAGCACAAGGCCCAGCACTGCAAAAAAAAAATAAAATAAATAAAATAAAAAACAAAAAAAACTTACGAAGCTGCTTCTTATGATGTTTGTTATTTTGAATCAAAGATACTGGTACCTGTTGACTTTGAGAAACTGATAAATGCAAGTTTTCTGAGCCAGCAAAACTGAGTGCCAGGTACAGTAATGAGAAGAACCCATGAAGATAAATGCCAGTTGGAGACGCCTCTTGAGAGTCAGTGAGCAAGCAGACCTTCCTGAGCTGAGAAACTTTCTCTCACAGGTCTACTGATCACTTTACCTCCACACATTCATACATAAAAATGCATACAAATGTTCCCACTGTAAGAAGTTGATCTTTAGTTGTGGAAATAAATTTCAAAGAGCTTTAATTTGGGGGAAATTTTCATAAAAAGATTCATTTTTATAGCTGTGAATAAATAAATTCAGCTCTTTCTAGATCAAACATTATCACTTTTATGAAAAACATAATTAAACTGACATGACAACAGCTTTTATTTTATGATTCTTTGCTATCACTTGGGTGACCTTCCTACTGATTATTGAACTAATTATTTCTGACAATGTAATATTTATTATAATATTGTTGATAGTTTTCTAACCTAAAACTTTAATCTTTTGTGCAATGATATTAGAAGAAAGGGAGTTTGGAAAGTTAGTTTTAGTTCAAGTCATATGAAATTGTCAGATTTTAGTTTTTATGCCTTAAAAATGGCAATTTCTTATTCCTCCAAATGAATTTCATGATTGCTTGTTCTATTTCTATGAGGTCCATCTTTGGGATTTTAATTGGAATTGCATTGAATTTGTATAGCTTTTCTGGTAGTATGGCCATTTTGATAATATTAATTATGCCTATCCAAGAACATGGAAGATCTTTCCATCTTCTAAGGTTTTCTTTAATTTCTTTCTTTAGTGTTCTGTAGTTCTCATTGTAGAGGTCTTTCACCTCTTTTGTTAAATTGATTCCCAGGTATTTTTTTTTTTTTTGAGGCTATTGTGAATGGGGTAGTTTTCCTAATTTCTCTTTCAGAGGATTCATCACTTACGAATAAGAATGCATTAGATTTATGAGTGTTAATTTTATATCCTGCTACATTACTGAATTCATTTATGAGTTTTAGAAGTTTTCTGATTGAATTTTTTGGCTCCTGTAAATATAGAATCATATTATCTGCAAATAGTAAAAGCAATACTTAGCAGGAAGAGCAAAGCAGGTGGTATCACAATGTCAGACCTTCAACTACACTACAAAGCAATAGTAACAAAAACAGAATGGTATTGGCACCAAAATAGGCAGGTAGACCAATGGTACAGAATAGAGGACACACAGACAAATCCACAGAAATGCAATTATCTCATACTTGACAAAAGAGTCAAAAACATACAATGGAGAAAAGATAGCCTCTTTAACACATGGTGTTGGGAAAACTGGAAATCCATATGCAGGAAAATGAAACTAAACCCCTATCTCTCACCCTGCACAAAACTCAACTCAAAATGGATCAAGGACCTAGAAATTAGACCAGAGACTCTACACCTAATAGAAGAAAAAGTAGGTCCAAATCTTCATCATATCAGCCTAGGTCCAGACTTCCTCAACATGGCCCCCAAAGCACAAGAAATAAAAGAAGGAATCAATAATTGGGATAGATTAAAACTAAATAGTTTTTTCTCAGCTAAGGAAACAATCAGCAATGTGAAGAGAGAGCCTTCAGAGTGGGAGAAAATCTTTGCCTCACACTTCAGATAGAGCACTAATCTCCAGAATTTATAATGAGCTCAAAAAACTTTACAGCAAGAACACAAATAACCCAATCAATAAATGGGCTAAGGAAATGAACAGACACTTCACAGAAGAGAACAAGCAATCAACAGATATATGAAAAAATGTTCAACATATCTAGTAATAAGAGAAATGCAAATCAAAACTACCCTAAGATACCATCTCACCCCAATTAGAATGTCTATTATCAAAAATACAAGCAACAACAGGTGTTGGCGAGGATGTGGGGAGAAAGGTACTCTCATACATTGCTGGTGGGGTTGTAAATTGGTGCAGCCACTCTGGAAAGCAGTATGGAGGTTCCTTAGAAAACTTGGAATGGAACCACCATTTGACCCAGCTAGCCCACTCCTTGGCCTATATCATAGGACTTAAAATCTGCATATTATAGTGATGCAGTCACATCAATGTTTATAGCAGACCAATTCAATATAGCGAGATTGTGGAACCAACCTAGATGCCCTTCAATAGATGAATGGATAAAGAAACTATGGTATATATACACAATGGAATATTATTCAGCCATAAAGAATAATAAAATTATGACATTTGCAGGTAAATGGATGGAGCTGAAGAGTATCATGTTAAGTGAGATAAGCCAATCCCAAAAAACCAAAGGCCGAATGATTTTTCTGATAAGTAGTTGATGGTACGTAACAGGGGGGGTAGGGGAAGAATGGAGGAAGGACAGATTGTATAGAGGAAAGTAAGGGGAAGGGAGTGGGGAAGGAAAGATAATAGAATGTGACAAACATCATTATACTATGTATATGTATGAATATGCAAATGATGTGATTCTACTTTGTACACAACCAGAAAAACGATAGTTGTACTCCATTTGTGCACATTGAACCAAAAATAAATAAATAAATTTTTAAAAAGTGGCAATTTCATGTGATTAAAATTAATAATTCTCAAATACCTTATATTTAAAGATGCTATTTTTCCAGGTGCTCCCACTAGATTATCTTATGCCTTTTTATGCAGAAAGATATAATTAATTCTTTGATTTTCACTATTTTATTTAAAGAACTGTTTCCACAATTTAAACCACATAACACAATTGTTAGTGATATTAAAACTGAAGGCAGATTTAGTGCCACGTCCTGGATTTACAACCTCATGTCTGTATGATCTTAGAGAATTTCAAGCTTGTTACCACAAAATCAGAAGAGTAACAATATGAATTTCATAGAGTTATTATAAAGATCAAATAACAATTCATATAATCATTAAATAGCATGCTTAATATTAACATTTTTAATAAATATTAGCTGTTATTAGCTATTATTTCAAGAAAACATGAATTATTATTTCTAGCATTAATTGGTCATTATTTCAAACACAATAACTTATCTTCCAAACTAAAAAGTATATATCTGCTAGGATGAAAGTTTCAACTATGCTGTACATCCTTAATCTCAGGATGATCCAATCCCATCTAACTCATATCATGTGCAGATGTTTCTAAGTAAAAGTGATAACCAACTGCATAAGCGTGCTCAGAATCTAAGTGACCTGCTCAAGCTAATGTAACACGTAGTTATTGAGACCTGCATTGTGTAAATTACTGTTTTAAGTGGCTGAACCATGACAGTGTTCCAGGGAGAAGTAATAGCATAAATATGCAGAATGAATTTTCCAAGGGAGTGGGAGTGTTCAAATTGTAATGAACATTCAGTTTTTACTGCAACCAAGACTCTGTATAGATTTATAACAACAACAACAACAACAAAAGACAGGGAAGGGATTTGAGAATCATGCCCAAGAGTCTAGCTTTCAGTTACCTTGGTCAATCTCTCACTGCACAGTTGATGTAAAACAAGAACTTCTTTGGGGAGGTTAGTCAATCCTCAGTATCATGAGAAATTACATATTGTTGCTTTAATCCATTAAAGTTAGTATACTTTATCATTAAGCAGCCACTGATAACTAGAATACCAAACAATTCTTTGTATGTGTGTAATAGACACTAAGTATGAAACGATAATCAATAATATAGTAAAGATATTTATTTTTGTGTTCAACCTAAATATACTTTCAGAAAGTCTTATTGAAATAAAAAAAAATTTTGTCGGGAGAAAAAAATCTTTCATCAAAAAATTAACTTCAGCAGGTAATCATGAAGTTAACATTTCTGAGAATCTCTTTTAGTTTCCTATTGATAGAAAATCACTTATACCGATGTCTGTCACAGGTTCCTATAACCCAGGCACCTACCAGAAATGGAAAGTTGAGCTCAATGGTTTGCTCCTCAGGAGCGTGAGCTTAAGCTGAGCTGTTATTCAGAGCAGCGACACCTCTAAGTTACGGAGGCTTCCCTCAGCTTGCAAGTGGCTTCTGCCTTCCCCCAGGACCTCTTGACACAGCCAGCGGGTATCTCAGATGAACTGATTTTTCCCCCCAAATAGATCCATGAATATCAGGGGAGGCTAACAGTCTAGAAATAGGAAGAATGCTATTTGTATTAAATGGAGCTTTAAGTATTTTAAAAGTGTTGAAGTCAGTGGAGTGCCTGCAGGAATTTTCTAATAACAAGAGCACTTTTAAGCTGAGAAAATTTCTATGGTTTTTAAAGGTTAAAAAAGATCCACTTCCTCCTCCCCTCCCCCCACCCTGTGTGTGTGTGTGTGTGTGTGTGTGTGTGTGTGTGTGTCTTCCCCGCCTCCTCCTACCCGTGTTTATACACCAACACACACACACACACACACACACACACACACACACCTACCTCCTATCATTTATCTTATTTAGTATCTTTTTCATATATTGTTAAAAACAAACACAAAAGGGAGGCTTCTTGTAATGGTTGGACTGATAACTAATAGGAAATACTTATTCCTATTAGTGGACAGTATTCCTATTAGTGTACAATAATCAGCAATTGTTGGTGGTATTTCATTTCCTCATTTAAAAAAAGGCAATCGCAAAATTTGAATCAGATCACAGAGAGAAGACTTTTACAGTGAAATGTTTTTATTTTTCCATTTAAACATCAATCATATCTGAATGAACTTTGGAGGCATTTTTTCCCCATGAATTTTTGAGAATGAATTTTATTAAGAGTAGGACTCTTTCCCTCTACATAATCTAATCCATTCTTCTCTCACCCCCAGCCCCCTCAACCAGATTTTATATCATCAACCACTTATCAGGGAAAATATTTGGCCTTTGTTTTTTTGGGATTGGCTTATTTCACTCAGCATGATAATCTCCAATTCCATCTATGTACATGTATGATTAACAATAATGATATGAATGTACATCATGCACAACCATAGAAATGAACATTTTTACCCCATATGTGTACAGTGAATCAAAATGAAGTCTGTTAAAATAAAAATAATAATAATAATAATAAAAGTAGGACTGTTAAGGAAGTCAGGTCCTAAGTCAATATCATGAAGATTTGGGCCTATTTTTCTTCTATTAGTCATGAGGTCTCTATTCTAGTGCCGAAGTCTTTGATCCACCTTAAGCTCTGGGCAGGGTGACAGGTTTAATTTCATTTTGCTACATGTAGATTTCCAAATTTTACCAGCACCATTTGTTGAAGAGGATATCTTTTCTCCAATGCATGTTTTTGGCACCTTTGTCCAAATATGAGATAATAATATTTATGTTGGTTTGTCTTTGTGTCTTCTATTCTGTACCATTGGTCTACGTGTCTACTTTGGTGCCAATACCATGCAGGTTTTGTTACTATAGGTCTGTAATGTAAAGTTTGTTATTTTGATGCCTCCTGCTTCACACTTCTTGCTAAGGATCGCTTTGGCTATTCTGAAAAAAAAAAAAAAAAGTAGGTCTGTTTCTCTACTTGATTTCTATATTTCATGATGAATTATCTGGAATGCCAGCTAGTATTGACCTTATATTGTGAAAATTAAAAAACATATTGAACTTTTTTCTTCCTTTATAAGTAAACACATAAAGATTCATAGGTAAACAGAAGAAACCTTCTGATTGATATGCTAAATAGGGTAACAGCAGTTTCTTTTAGCGAAGACAATAAAGTGCAAACATAGATCCCTTTAAAGATTACCTAATCCTAGACTCTTCATGCTTACAAGTGTACATGACTGTTCTCTCCCTTCCTTTCTCTCTCCCCCCCCCCCAAGAGGTCTAGTTTTGCCAAAAAGTTTATTTTGTTTCATACCCAGTAACTGTTATATCACAACCAGGTTCCACAGTAAATTAACAAGGTTGTCATTTCTTGCACTAACGACGTTCGACATTTGTGGCAAGGTCCTTTTCCACAGCATGCTTTGGTTTTCTCATGATAGGAGGAGGAATGGAAAATCAATTTCTCACAGAACACTGGTATTCTTATCCTCTGTCTCATTCTTCTTTTATCACTATAAAATAATTTGGAGAACTCATTCATGAAAATAACGAGTAAAATGGTGAGATTTTTTTTAGAAGGGCCTAATTAGAAATACTTGGGATGAGATATTTCCAGTTAGTTTTTCTTTTTACTGTCTGTTTGTACTCTCAGATGAACTAATACCTCCCACTACTCATACTACTCATATAATTATGGAAATCGATTGTATATAGACACACGTAATAATGTGTAAATAATACTTATGAAAAGGAAAACATTTTCTTGTCCCAAAAAACTAAATTTCCTCAGAATTTACCATTCAACTCAAGAATAAAAGGTGGAATCTTGTAGCTTCCAAACAAATGCATTAAACCAATCAAGAATCCTTTTGACCATAAATTCTTTTGGACCTTCTTTAGTTCAAACCCTTCTAACATGAAATTTCTCCTCTTTCTTATCACCAGGGGCAGTGACAAATATTGACTATTTTGGGTGGTATGATCACAGATATAGTTTGCCTCATGTCTGACTGGGGTATGAAAATTGAACTTCCTCCCCTAATCCTCATTTCAAGCAAATAATTCTCAATTGTTTTTGCACCACTAGGTGGCTAGTTGAACCCGTGGTCCACCTTCCCTAGAACTTGCCTAGCTAAACTAAGTCTGCTAGATAGACCAATCTTGGTCTCTTCACTTTGAGGTGGACCACAATTCAACCCATGAAGCACCACATACTTCTGTAGGTTTTGCAAGTAGCAAACTTCAGCTAAGAATTAAGACCAGTCTCTGTATTCTGAAGTCATTTTCTGCTTTCCGGGCAGCCTTCTTCACTGCAATTACCTAGGGAGAAGACAGGAAAAACATACTATTTTTATTCTTTCTTCAACACAGTTCTTCAAATTCTTCTTTTATTCCTCCAAGCTCCTGTCTGTTTTTGAATCTAGTCTCCCAACAGGAAGTTGAGAGGGATGGGGAGAGAGGATTTAGAACAAACCTTTTGCACATACAGTATTCTCAATTCTCAATTCTTTTGCCCCCTACTTTTCTAGATCTCTAGTGCATCTTGCAATTCATTGCCTCATGTCTTTATCCTTGCCTGTTTGTACATGCAATGTATGTGTGTTTAGGAGCAGGAGGGTGGATCCCAGGGAGTTATGAAGTACAAGTCTTTGTCCTTCTCATTCCGTACCTCTAGTTACTGCTGCAGGAAAACATTTTGCTTACCTCTTTGCATAAATATTCTACTGTGGTAATAAATATGTTCTGGTGGCACATCTGAAAGCAAAATATGCCATAGATATTTCAATTCTAGACCATCTATAATTACTAAAGCAAGGTGCACTGTGTTCAGTATTTTTTTTAGATGATTATTTATGGTACTATTCAAAAAAATGGTTTCCATAGCAACCTTGTCTGCAGATAGTTTCGGGAATAGCCTTTATAGCTTCCAAATCATGAGTACATTTCATCCACTTGGAAAAAAGGAAGCAAAACAGGTTTCACAGTTAATTTATTTAATATCATGAAGGACTGATTCTCTATAAGCTACCCCCTTTTACATACCCAAAATATCATGAACAATAATGCCTTCCATTTGTAGGGGAGAGAGAGGAAGGGAGGGAGAGACAGGGAAAGAAAGAGAGGGAGAGAGAGATTCTTTACACTTCTCCAGAAAGACGACAACTGCTTTCTGTTGAGAAATTAAACTATGTCTATTTTCTTAAAAATCATGTTATAATTGCCTGAAGTACATTTCATAGAAGATTGTCACACCTCAACTAAGTGTTCCAAGAGTGATTATTTGGTATGTATAGGAGATTCACATAGTATTTTCCCTTGTTTGATGAACATTTATTAAGCACCTTCTAATACAAGATTCTGTGGGGACTGTGGAAGTAAAAGAAGAGAGTGACAAGTAGCTCTGTGTAGTGACAAAATATCTGGGAGAGGAGGAACAGTTACTGACAGGGTAAGATGACATGATATTTGTGGGCAAGGCAGGAGCCAGATGTGAACAAGAGGGGACAGGATACCAAGTGTGTGCAGGGAAGCTTCCAGAAAAGGCAATTCAACAGCTGAGTACATGCGGATAGGTAAGAAGATTTCATTGATTAGAAATGGACTGGGAAAGATTTAAGTTGAAGGAATAGAATGACATGAGACAGATATAATGGGATATTAAGATATGGTAGATAAGAGAAACTAAATGTAAAAATAAATGTAGAATTGAGTAGTACAAATATAGTATGATATTTTAATAAATAAGAAGGTAAGACAAACTTTAAGTCAAGTATTGAGAAGGTAGAGATAAGAAAATATTAATGTGTGATAATCATACAAATTAATACTATTGTAGGTTTTTGAATTGCTGCAGTTAATACAGATCTAGTGACATAGTTTAAGCAAATGCCAGGGGGAATCTAGGTTCGATAAACACTTTTTATGAGGCTACGTTTAGACTGGCACAAGAATATTGATGGCAGTAGTTAAATCCTTTAGGTATAATATCATAAAAAGGTAGAAACAGTGCTCAATCTCCCAGGGCACACATAGTGTTCTGAGGTGAACTCATAATGTCCTTTCCCTCCATTAATATGTGCCAAATAGGGTATTCCCTTTAAAGAGACAGCCCTGCCTGAGAGATGCCAAGAGGCAGTAACAAAAAATGTTTATTTATTCTAAAACAGTTTATGCAAGTGTGTTTTCTCTGTCATAATTTCATTAAAAACATAAAAATGCAATATATAAGATACAAAATAAGTAAAGAAGAACTTATAAAGCATCCCCATCCATACTGTGGCCTGAGGTACATCTGTCCTCATCACGTGGCTCAAATTGCCACCAGTTTTCTCCACTGGAGCTACTCGTGCCATGAAAACCCTTTACATAATGAATATCTAAATTCAAATTTTATTGAATGGAGTTTGGAATTTTCCTCGTGGCTTTAAATATTCACTATTTTTATGTATGAGAGGAAAGAATTGAAATGAATAATATAAATTACATGGAAGAAATTGAAAGAACTAAAGCTCTTAAAATTCTCAGTAATTCAAGTGTCTTTCTAGTACATTCCGTTTCTTGAAATTCCCATTGTGTGCCCTGATTCATTCCTTGTGAAAAGAACATTCTGGCTATTCTGTTACCTCCATGACAACTGCACTTCTTACTACTTTACTTAAGACATCAAGACCCGTCAGTGGCTTCTCCTTTTCTCTGACTTTTTAATTAGTTTACTGAATCTTTGAACTATCTCCCTAGAGCTCAGAAATTTCTGCTTTCTTTGTCAATTACTTTCTCTAGCCTTTATTAGAGTGCCAGTCTTCTGGGTACCTCAAGAAATTTAGTGAGTTTCATTACTAGAAACAACAACTATTTTCCCCAAGTTTCTCTCCCAGTAGCTGCATTTGGAATATTTTATTATTTAGTAAACAGAATAATGAAATAAGATAGAAAAATTGACTTGAGATTCATAACACTAAATTATCTCTGAAAATTCCGGGTGTCACATGATTCCTCTGGCTATTGTGAAAGTCAGTGGTTTACACACACTAACATATGTCATATGTAAGATATTTTGCTCTTTTATAGAAGTGAGCCTCAAAATAATCTAGTGATAGTAAATGGAATCTGATTTTTATTTTGTTTTGTTGAAATGATTCAGAAAATAACAGTTCAAAAGGATTGAATGAATTGACTTATCTTGTAAATGAAATACATGACCAAGCAAAGATTCAAATAAAGATAAATCAGCCCCAAAGCTTGAACTCACACCATTTTGCTGTATTTTATGACTGCGTTACCACTGAAGAAATTTTAGAAAAATTAGGATAGATTTCTCTTTCTCTGAGAATTTACTTTAATGAATGCCATATTTTTTACTATAAGAATTCAGGCAAACAGCATTTTTCATGGAAGATTCATGCCTTAGGCTCTGAAATGATCTGAAGCCATATTATTCTCCTTCAGGGTCTGGTATAAGAACCATTCCCATGATGACATACTTTGATGTTCATTAAATTTATTCTGTTTTTATGCAGTTTTCTGATTTCTTTTAACATCACCACTAGTTCTATTTTAATTAGCTGTGTTTGGAAGATTTTTTGGAAATTCTCTAGAAAAATGTGATCCATCAGAACTAAGCCATATTGTTTTCTAGGTCAAATTGAACAAGGAATCAGAAGAATCTGGTCCCTGGACTGTAACTAATTAGCTGTGTGATCCCAACCTTGACAACAAAAGTGACTTAACCTCTCTGGAACTCTTGCATCATAATACAGTGACTGCACACAGAAATTTCCAACTTTCTTTTAAATCCAATATTATGTAATAGTTTTTTTGTCAGTATTCAGCTTCCTTTACACAGTGACTCATAATCTATTCTAAGTCCTTGTCCACTGTTCCAGGGGCCTCTCCCATTGGAGCTCAGAGCTTATATAAAACAGAAGGTAATCTCTGCAGGCTTTTCACAACTGTCAAACCATCTCCTGTCTCTTCCCATTAGTATCCATCTAACAAGACGTAATGCTGCCAGCAATATTTAGACTGGGTTTACTCAATAGAGTGGAGTTTACTACACTGGTCAAATAAGTTAGAAAAATCATATTATCTTTACAAAAAATGTTTGGGTTTGGAATTTGGAGAAATCCAGTTTGTGCAAACGTGTCAGATCTTCAGGGTAACATCACATCACCCCTTCTTTCATTTACTCTATCTCAGCCACGCTTGGCTTCTTGCTGTGTGATAAACATGCGGGGCATACAGGCACCCTGAGGGCCCCGCACTCAGAAGCACCACTGTCAGTAAGACACTTCCTTTGTATATATATATATATGGCTCACTTCCTTTTCAGAGAGGCTTTCCTCCACTATCCTATTTAATTATCACTTCCAATAAAATTTCACTCTGTTTCCATGTTGTTTTTCTTCATAGAACTAGTTGTCATATTCTCTGTCTTTCTCATTATAACTTAAACTTCATAAAAAGGGGAGTACATTCTTCGTGGCTTTTCTCCATCCATCCCTCTCCTTAATAAATGACTCTATTAAAAATCTCTTCAATGTCCAACTTTTTTCTACCATACGCCTGACCGTTAACACTGATACCTTTGAAGTCTTTTAGTCAATGAATAGTTATAACTATTAGCATTGCTCAAATGCTGAATCAAATGTTATATCATTATGGAGGAAAAGCAAAAGTGAATAAAAAATGTGTTCTTCTCTGGATTTACCACTTTCAGAATTCATTGTCACATATATCCCTCATATTTTTGCTGATGTAAATTAGCATCTTTGTGCAATTCTTAGTGTATAAATCTTTGGCTTCAAATCTGAAAGCAGTGCCCTGCCTCTGGAACTGCTTTGTCTCAAAACTGGTTTTTCACAAAATAGGAAGAGGCTTGAATCAGCAAGCAAAACAAGGTAGGGAGAAAAAAATATCCATCTGCAACAACCCAGACAGAAGAATGTACAGATTTATTAAATTTGACACCCTGAACGGCTGCTGCAACATTAATCCTTGGACTCTCCACATTTCTAGGTAATGAAAGTTGGATCTTTTCTTTCCTTCTTGAAAGACAACACCTGAGGATTGTGTTCTGAACTAGAGGCATCATGGAAGGCCTACTATATGTTCTGTAAGATCAAATTTCTGCACCTCCCCTCCCCTCCTATCTCCTTGGAAACACAGGGCTAAGTAATTCAACCAAAATTTTAAGTCATGGATATTATACTTAACATGTTAATCAATTACTCAAAAGAAGCAAAGTATTCTCAGTCTTGAGCCTTCTTACTTGTAGTTGGAAATGGGCAAATAGAATTGGGATGGGTAATTGCTGGTGATCACCACCTTTTTAACCTTTTATATATGTCTTACATCAGAATGCAGTCTCCTTCTTCAATCCTTTTTAGAGTTATATAGAAAAGTGCTTAGTTTTGTTGGGTTATCCAGATTGGTAGAGTATAGTTGATATTAAAAGTTAAAGGTAGGTCATCAAAATTAATCTTAGAAGTATTCTGCTTATGTGTTGTCAATTTTGATATTGACCATATACCAGGACTCTTGTTTAAGCAAATAATACCTTCATTTAGCACGTCCTCAAGCATTCATCTGATAAAGTGAAAAGCAACTAGGAAAACAAAAATAAAAACCTGATATTGAAAATAATATTTTTGTAGTTAATAGACCCTCTCTCACCAGGCAAGCGATCGATATACAAGATTTTTAAATACATATAGTACCCAGATACTTTAAAGGATTTTTGAAAAAGTACAATAGAATTATGAGGACCACAAGCAATAGTGTCTGATGTGGTCTGAGTTTCAGATGTAACTTGGCCATTACATCCTCTGTGACTATGAACAGATCATTTAAGTTTTTTAATGGAGTTTCATCAATTGCCTAATGTACATGGTCACCAGTGATACCCACACAAAAGAATATGTACAGGAAACACTTATCACTGTAAGCCTCCTTACAGTAGCTATTTCTACTATTGCTGTTTTTGTTGTTAATATTATTTGCATTCTATTAATTACTTGCATATTATCAAATGAAGGGCATTGATGATTTTGTCTGCAGTAAATTGAAGAAGGCACAGGGTTTCTAGGAAATAGATAAATTTAAGAGTAACTGATGAGGGAAAGGCAATTATTTTAAAGAAATTTTTTCCAAAAACTGGTTTTGAGACGTAGCAGAAAGGACAATTACTGGTTGTTGTGGCTGCTTTTTGGTTTTGTTTTTCAATTCTTTAAAGACAGATGAGTTTAAATTAGGGAAAGCTTGAAGAGAGTGTAGAAGATCAGTAAACCAATAGAAAAATGGAAAAACAATCATTGTTTATGTTACAGAAGGCAAAATTTATACAATTTGGAGTATTAACCTTAGAGATGAGCAGAGACATTTGTAATCATGGCAGAAAAGACATATTGGTGAGAAAGAGTAAAGTTCTTAAGTTTGAAAAAAAAATTGAAGGATTGATAACATGATGTCTTCATCTTCTATATGAAGTAAATTAGTAGTTGTACTCATGATCTCCCACAGTAGCAAGTACTGGACCAAAGTGAGTGTGCTTTTCTGTTCTTCTGTGTATATATATACCAAATGATTTTCACATAAAAGTACTAATTCATACTATCATATGGTATCATATACCTCCACAACCAGAAGTGTTTAGCAATCATCTATTTATTCAAAAAGAATTATTTATATGCCAACCAATGTTCTAGGTAGTGATGAAGAATATAGAGGAATTTTCTGTTCTCACTTGGTGACAATGCAGTGGGCAAAAACAGTTGATAAACTGAGAATATAATAACTAATAACTATTATCTAATAATTTATCATCTATCTCCACTCTGTATTTATCCATAGTATTTCCAGACAGATAGATGGTAGATAAGAAGATAGAGGTTTAGAGTGACACAGAAAGAGAGAGAGAGAGAGAGAGAGAGAGAGAGAGAGAGATCCATATACTGTTGGTTGCAACAAAAAATACTCTAGGTTGATTTGAATATATGATACATGTGTTTATACACATACAATATACACTCACATATATACTTGGTAATCATAATTTGGAATAAAAATGATAAAGGCAGCCAGGTGCAGTGGTACATGCTGTGATTAGACCTAGTCCAGAGACTGAAGCAGGAGAATTGTAAGTTCAAAGCCAGCATTGGCAACTAGAGAGACCCTGTCACAAAAGGGCTAGGGATTTAGTTCAGTAACAGAGCATCCCTGGGTTCAATTGCAGATGAAAAAAAGAATAAAGGAGAAAGAAAGAAAGAAAGAAAGAAAGAAAGAAAGAAAGAAAGAAAGAAAGA
>JAJEJO010003853.1:674899-728589 GCA_020662805.1 Glaucomys volans
AGAAAGAAAGAAAGAAAGAAAGAAAGAAAGAAAGAAAGAAAGAAAGAGAAAGAGAGAGAGAGAGAAAGAAGGGAGGGAGAGAAGGGAGGGAGGGAGGGAAGAAAGAAAAGGGAAGAGAGAAGAGAAAAGGAAAGAAAGAAAAAATAAAAAAATGAAAAGAAAATAAAAGAAAGAGGAAGATATGGTGGGGAGAGAAAGAAAGGGAACAATTAAAGAATCTGGAAACGGAAGAAGGATATGAGCTACAGAAAGGTTGGCAATGAAAAAGTGTTTCTATTACTTCATTTAATTATTCCATTTCTTTGTACATATTAACTTTGAACAATCTTCCCAGGCAGTTGCCTGAGCACCAAATGAGCAGAGGGAATGAGACTGTTTTCTTAGGGATGTGCGTGGTCACTGCAAATCTCAAGGTAACTCGACCTCATTTCAGCATCAAACTTATGTCCTCTACAAATCCATGTTCAGTTCTCTCAGATGAGCCAGGTTATCAGCATCTAGAATTCAGAATTCTTATTCCAGTTAATCATGGATCTATTACAAAATAAACAGAACCTTAAAACACAATGATGGGTTTGGAATTTTCTGAAGAAGTTCCATTTGAAAAGTCTATACAGAGTCATAAAATTATTTTTACTTACGTATTTTTTGGGGGGGAGTGGGGGAGAGTACTAGAAATTGGACCTAGGCATGCTTTACAACTGATCTACAACCCTAACCCTTTTTACTTATTTTTCTCAGGGTCTCACTAAATTGATAAAGTTGGCCTCAAACTTGCAATCCTCCAGCCTCAGCCTCTCATGAAGCTGGGATTATACCTTCATGCTACCACAAAAAAAAGTAGCTTACTCATCTTTTGTGCTTAGAATTCTCAATCTCTAAATTACTAAAACTCAAATTCCCTAAAAATAGTTTTTCAGGTTTTCACTTGGAATTATAAATTTTACTTTGATTTATACTTCTTTTATGTATCCATTAATTCCTAATTTTATTTTGAATTGGTGTCCATGGATGCAGGTCCATTGGCAAATATTAAATATTTAAGGACAACAAATGCTTAAAGAAATACTGTAGGCGATTATAGAATTTTAAGATCCTATATATTTATGAAGATTTTCCCTTTTTTATTTAGTAAGATCAGAACAAGGTTTTAAAATAATTGCTATTTTTGCATTTATGAATTTGAAATAAATACCTAAAACTTAAAAGCCCCTTATTAACAGGAACACAAATGAACACCTCAGTTAAGCTTCAATTTTTTTTTAACTATAAAATCTGGGATAAATAAGCCTAACTGAAAAATTCAAAACAGCATAATCCTATAGGAGACTTTCTTCTTCTTCTTTTTTTTTTTTTTTCAACCATCAATATGTCTGTATAATATGTCACTGTAAGTTGGGACAGATGGTAGACAGGTCAAGCATGGAATAAAGCAGAGAAATGAGAAGGACAGAAACAACCAAGAGCTCTAGTGGCAGAACTGAGGCAGAAGCATGAACCTGACCTTCAAATGTTTAGAGCTACCCCAAGGAGCAGAATTCCTACTAGAATTTCAGGGCAAACTAAAACGTTCAAAAAAATCATGACCAGTCTCAGATGTGGTTTATGAAAGTTTTAGACTTCAGTTGTAACCAACAAATGGACTTCTCTTTAATCCACATACCGTGATATGCTAAGGAATGTTTTAATTATATTTAATTTTTTAATTAATTTGTTTAAAAATTGAATCAACTGAGTGGGGGGCTGAACACTGGTGGGTAAATTCTGGTGAGGTTAAATTTGATTCATTCATAGATTGCTCAGAAATCTAAATGTTAATTTCTGCCAACCCCCATAATCCTTTCCACACATTAAAATAATGAAAACTACAACAGCAGGAAGAAAAAAGAAGAAAAGAAGTAATGTTAACTAAATTTACACTCCCCCTGGTGAGAAACCTCATTTACTGGGATGCTCCTTGTCACTATAGGTGAAGACAGGAATTACTTGTACACAAATTCTGAGAGGGAATGGTTTCAATTATACTCTCACAATTCAGTTGTTTTGTCCTTATTTCAGAACATCCATTCATTTGGTCTGACACATCTCTTTTATCCAAAATATATGTATACATATTCTTCGATTGATTTCTGCTCCAAATTTCAATTATTTTCCTACTCTGTGTTTTTTCAAATAGTGTTACAAACATCCGTATAAAAAGAAAATTCTAGGAGTTTAGCTAGCAATAAAAGTATCACCTTAAATCTGTTGATTGCTTGTAGATCTTCCTCTGTAAAGTGTCTGTTCATTTCCTTGGCCCATTTATTGATTGGGTTATTGGTGTTCGTGGTGTAAAGATTTTTGAGTACTTGGTAGATTCTGGAGATTAGTGCTCTGTCCGAAGTGTGTGTGGCAAAGATTTTCTCCCACTCTGAAGGCTCTCTCTTCACATTGCTGATTGTTTCCTTTGCTGAGAAGAAGCTTTTTAGTTTCACTCTATCCCAATCATTGATTCCTGCTTTTATTTCTTGCGCTTTGGGAGTCATGTTAAGGAAATCTGGTCCTAGGCCAACATGATGAAGATTTGGACCAACAGATTTATGAAAAAATGTTCAACATCACTCGTTATAAGAGAAATGCAAATCAAAACCACCTTAAGATTTCATCTTACCCCAATTAGAATGTCTTTTATCAAGAACACAGGCAACAACAGGTGTTGGCGAGGATGTGGGGAAAAGGGTACACTCATACATTGCTGGTGGGAGTGCAAGTTGGTGCAGCCACTCTGGAAAGCAGTGTGGAGATTCCTTAGAAAACTTGGAATGGATCCACCATTTGACCCTGCTATCCCACTCCTTGGCTTATACCCAAAGGACTTAAAATCAGATTGCCTCAGTGATGCAGCCACATCAATGTTCATAGCTGCTCAATTCACAATAGCTAGATTATGGAATCAACCTAGATGCCCTTCAGTAGATGAATGGATAAAGAAACTGTGGTATATATACACAATGGAATATTACTCAGCCATAAAGAAGAATAAAATTATGGTATTTGTAGGTAAATGGATGATGTTGGAAACTCTTATGCTAAGTGAGATCAGCCAATCCCAAAAATCCAAAAGCCGAATGGTCTCTCTGATATATGAATGATGATGCATAATGTGGGGGGGAAAGATGGCAAGAATGGAGGAAAGATAGCTAGCATAGAGGGAAGGGAGGGGTGGGGGTGGGTGGGGGGTAAAATTAATAACAATGTGTGACAGATACCATTGCCCTGTGTACATGCATGAATGCACAGATGGTGTGACTCTACTTTGTGTACAACCAGTGAAACAATAGCTGTACTCCATTTGTGTTCAATGAATCAATAAGTAAATAAAAGAAAAAAAAAAGAGAAAAAAAAAAAAAAGTATCACCTTATCTTCTGATACTAAACTAAATGATTCAGGGAAATTGAGGATGAGTTCACCTCTACTTAATTAGCTTGTCATGGTTTAGAACTCCTTTTCCATATAAGCCAATTCCTAACTATTGGAATATAGAATGGTTAGTTATTTGTTTGACTGTGGATTAAAAATATATCTTTTGGGAAAATTTAGTTGCCACACATTTAGTCATAAAATATCTATGTTGAAAGTGATTCAACAGTGAAGACCACATTCTGTTTACTAGTATGTAGAACCAGAGCTCCTTGAGTATTGGTTCTTAAATGAATTATAAGCTAACCAAAATAAATAGCATTGTGCAAGAAATAAAAACCTCAATATTTTTGAAACAATTGAACAAAAAAGGTATGAAATGATTTGGCTTAAATATAGAATGAATAGATGAATAGATGGAAATTACAAAAGTATAAAGTGTACTTTCTCTTATTTTTCTTTCACACTGTTAAACTTCAAAAATCATTAGCAAGATTGTTCAATTGTTGCAATTCACAAATGGACCAATGGCATGAGGAATCTAGTTGCCGAAGTAAAAGTAGAAACTGAAACAGCATTTTCCTCTTGTAATTGATGGGTGCTGTGATTCATCTTCTAAATAGTTCCACATATTCAAACAAAAGGATGGAGCTTGTGACAAATTGGCACTATTATGACTTTTATTTATAATGAAATTGGGTCACATTGAGCTCCTGAAGATATTTTAGGTTCATTTGCTGGAAAGTGGAGTAATAGATAAAAGATGAAGATAACTAACAAGCAAACACAACAATGCTTCTGCCCTAATTCATTATGTAGATTTCTATTTTCAATGAGGTCTCTATTTTATATCATTTGTACTAGTTTTGGAAATATTTGTGATTTTTGCCTCAACCATCCAATATCCAGATTAAGTATGACAATTCTAATGACTAGGGTTTATTTCAAAGGCTTGACAGAACCTGAAAAATCTTTGAGAAGAAATAAATTAATAGTAGCCAAATTACCAAAGTGCCAGTTATGAAAATAAAAGGGTTTTTTGTTTGTTTCCATCATAAAGCAGTGTTTCTGCTTCATTCTTTTTAAGTTTTTGTATCTATAACATCTTTGAAATATGTAAAGCATTATCCAAAGTTATTCAGAAATTCCTCCTTAAAATCTCATTTATAAACTGTTTTCAAAAATTTCACAGAAATCATCAGGTTCTGAGTACAAGAGTTCGCATTGGGTTCTGGAATAGACATTCATAGTTTTCTTTGGGAACATTGAAACATTATAAGACCAGTTAATATAAGAGTCTTTATCCTTTCAATACCCTAAAGGAGAATGCTATAGTGGTGTGAATAGGTCTTTTCAAACTGAATTTCGAATACCCATACAGAAATGCCTAATTAGACTGAGGTAGATTGAGTCATGAAAATCATTATTCTGCAACATAAAGGTACTTTTGAAAACATAAATCCTGAAAGCTAGTTTGATGAAGGAATTAATTCTTTTTTAAAAAGAAAATAAATAATATAGGAAGTAGGCAGATATTTAGTACATTAGATACAAATGAAAATTATTTAATTAAATGAAGATACATCAGGCAAGAGGAGAGGGATAGCTATGAAAATAAATCACTTCAAATTACAGGAAATTTGTAAAATTTAATTTTGACATGTTTGCCTGTGGGATTTTCTTTATGAATGAATATTTGTACATTTCCTTTTTCAATTTGGAGTTGACTTGATTAATATTATTTATTTTTATCTTATTTTATTCTGTTTGTAATCCAACATTTCAAAATGTCAATTACTACAAAAGCCTGTCTTCCTACCTTCATTTTTTTCTAAACTGAAACATCATTGAAGAAATAGTGAATGTAGGAAAAGATGACAATTAGAAGATTGGATGCTTTTCTCTTGAGTCCAGAATCTTACAGAACAATAAGAGAAAATATAATTTTCTGCTGGATTCATTTTATAAGACTACTGTTTCAAGGTACAAGACAAAAACCAACAGCAAATAGCAAATGAAAAGTTCTGAGGATGGAAGCCTAACTTTTCTGAGTATTCTTTTAGTCATTTTGGCATTTCTGACATGTAAACTTTACTTATTAAAGTTTTTCATGCTCAAAATAAATCAAGCCTTTTAAAATGGTGTAAGATTGCAGTTATGCAGAAAAAATTAATTCTAGAAACAATGTATAAGTATGGCAACTACTGGAAATACTTTTGCATACTTAAAATTTGTTATAAGTATTCTCAGCAAAATTAATGGTAACTGAGGTAATGCAATGTACTGTAGTAACCATTTTACAGTTTATGCATATGTTAAAACATCACTTCGTACATCTTAATTTCATGTCAATTATAACTCAATAATTTGGAAACATAAAAACTGAAAAGGTAAAAAAGGGTGACTTCATCAAAAATTGACTATTATGGAATGACACCAGAGAAGTATTAAAGATGCTTCCAAGAGAAAGTTTTAGGAAACTACCACATAATAATTTTATAATTGGTGAATTTTTTATCATAATAAAAATTTTATAAACCTCATTTAACACAGATTAATAGTAAAATAGGATTGTTGATAGATGGATATCCCATTTATAATTTTTAAGTAGCTTGTTCCATTAGTGAGTATGTTTAAGAGGCTTAAAGTCATATCTACTATTGAAAAACTCATGCACTCCATCTCATAGTAATTATACATACACATACACAAACACAAATACAGATATACATACACATATTATCAGTGAAAGTTATATACATAAATTTGTATCTTAAATTAGACTAATATAAAAATAATTAATATATTGCACACAGCATTATACATGCAGAGGTTTGTAAATTTGAAATTTTTCCTTTTGTAGTTTTTCCTGTTTTTTTAAAAATCATGCCTAGAGCACTATGATGATTTCACTTTCCTCCTGAATTTTTGAGTAAAATTTTCAATAAAGCATTCTAAAGAGGGAAATGTTTGTATAATTTTCAGCATTACTGTCAATAATATCTTTATTACATGAAAGTTGTAAATAATCAAGGATTCTTCAAATCTGTATTTTCTAAAAGAAATTGTTATGGTTTGAATGTGAGGCATCCCCCAAAAGTTCACCTGTGAGACAATTCAAAGGGTCCAGAAGGAAAATGATTGGGTCATTAATCCAATCAGTGAATCATTTACCAGATGGGATTAATTGGGTGGTGATTGAAGGCAGGTAGGGTGTGGCTGGAGGAGGAGGGGCATTGGGGACATGGCTGTGGGGTATATATTTGTATCTGGCAAGTGGTATCACTGCTTTCTGATCATCTTGTGAGCTGCTTCCCTCTGCCACAGTCTTTTGCCATGATGTTCTGCCTCACCTTGAACCCCGACCTTGGGAGCCGACTGTCTTTGGATTGAAACCTCTGAAACCGTGAGCCTCCAAAATAAACTTCTCCTCCTCTATAACTGTGCTGATGGGATCCTTTAATCACAGCAGTGAAAAATCTGATCAAATCAGAAGTGTTATGAATAGATGTTGTGAATAGATTCACAAAAATCATTACCTTGGTAAGAAAGAGCAGGCCAGTGCTGATGGAGGAGTAAATTGTCTGCATGGTAGCTCTTGAGTGCCAGCAGGGAAGAGTCATCTTCACAAAATTTGTCCCCATCCAGTTTCCAGGAAGCTGATCAGCAACCGGCCGTGTGAGTGAGGACTCAGGCTTTTAACCTCACTCTCTTTGCTCCCACTCTCATTAGGAAGTGATATTTTGGAATACAGAGCAAGAAACAAGAAATGAAGACCTCAAATATTAGCACTGCCTCCAAAGGGCTCTGTGGCCTCAGAGGAACATTCTTTTTTTTTTTTTTTTTTAGAGTGGAAAATAAAGTTTTATTAAAGAAAAGTAAAAGCAGATTCTATTTAGAAGTAGTAATACAAACTTCTCATTCTTGGTGTTACAGAGGGAATTGAAAGGCAGAGAAAACCAAGCTCTCGCAGAAGTGACTTAAGTGACAGCCAAGATGAGGAAAATATTTAGAAAAGCAAATGGAAAAAAAAGAGAAAAAGTACTCAAGGGAGTAGAATAGAAATGACAAAGGACTGTAAATGAAGGGCAAGAAAGTGGAAAATATTTAATAATACAGATGAAACAAGAACTGAGTGAAGGACAATTGAAATAGAAGGCATATGAACTGCAATGAAAACTGTAAATTAGAAAGAAGGATAGGTTGAGTGTATGTGAAATATAATGAAAACTGTGCACTAGAAATAAGAATGTGTGACAATTATTCATTATTTTAGTGAATGCCCTTGGTTTCCAATTATCCTGAGTAGATAAAAGTTGGAGAAAATATTTTCAGTGCAACATACCATAATTTTTGTTCTGATAAGCAAATTGTTCATTTATTTCCTTAAATTTAAATACAAACAATCTGTAGCACTTACAGGTAACTTAGAATAGGCAATGATTTTATTGCTTCATGTGTAATAATTCATATATTAATGTATATGCTCCTCACAACAATTCCATGAAGTGGACAATATGCACATGCTTACAGATAAGAAAAGTAGGCTAGGGATATAGCTTAGTTGGCAGCATGCTTGCCTGCCAAGCACAAGGCCGTGAGTTCAATCCCCAGCACCAAAAAATAAATAAAATAAAGAAAAGCAAATTATTTACATGATAACAAAGTCGCCAAGTATCACACAACATGTTAGTACAAAGACAAGAGGTTGCTCTGGCTATCTGGTTTCAGAGATGCTATTAACACATATCACATGTTAAAATAATAGACCATCTTTGAAAAAGGGCAATTAATACATAGGTAAAATTTTCTTGATACCAGATCATTTTTTTAAATAGTGAACCATTTTTTCACAAGTTTAAAATTAACAACTTCTCTTCAAGTATATTTTACATGTTCAAATATTCCACAGTTAACAACTGTGGAAAAGACATGACTTTTTTTAAGAATAACGTGTAAACTTTAAAGATTTATTAATGTTAAATATTAATCTGACTTGAGTTGAAATATATGATTTTCAGAAGAACAATTTGAATTATTTTCTTTTGAAAGTCCATTATTTGTAATTCCATTGGCAATAATTTATATTCTTTTGTGACATATGAAGAATTCTGAATTAAAAGCGATTCACATCAACAAGCACTGGATGCTATTTCTTTAAATTTCCCCAAATTTTGACTACCTTCTCTCCTTTTTTGAACTTCATTGTAGTTATACTTATTATTGGGGTTCATTTTGGTATAATCGTACAAGCATGGAATACAACTTGCTCTAATTCAGTCCCTATTACTTTTTCTTCCCTCTTCTCCTCCATCCCCCATTCCCTTTTCCTACTTTACTGGTCTTCTTTTTATTTATTTATACTGTCTTTAATTACTGCTTTATAGGTACACATAGAAGTGAAATTCACTGTGGTGTAGTTACCTATGTATATAAAATAGTTTGGTCAGTTTCATTCCACACAATACCTCCAATCTCCTGTTTCCCCTCCCTTCTCCTCAATTCCTTTCCTCTATTCCACTTATTTCTCATATTTTAATAGGATTTCTACACTCATTTCCCCCCTTATTTTCTTCTACCTTTAGCACATGAGTAAAAAATTCAACTCTTGATGTTCTGATTCTGGCTTACTTCACTTAGCATGCTGTCTTCCAGTCCCATGCCTTTACCAGCAAAAACTATAATTTCATTTTTGTTAATGGTTGCATAAAACTTGGTTGTGTACATATACCACATTTATTCATTCATCTGTTGACAGACATCTGGGCTGGTTCCATAAGTTGGCTATTGTGCATTGCACTGCTATAAACTCTCATGTGACTATATCACTATACTATACCAATTTTACTATATTTATCTTTTGAATAATTACCAAGGAGTGGGATAGCTGTGTCATATGGTGGTTCCATTCCTAATTTTTTGAGGAATCTCTATACTGCTTTCCAGGGTGGTTGTCCTATTTTGCAGTCCCACCAAAAATGTATGATGTACCTCTTCTCCCACTCCTCATCAGCATATATTTCTTTTTTTTCTTTCTCTCTTTCTCTTTTAAATTATTGGCTCTTTATAGTTATCTACGACAGTAGAATCCATTTTGACATAATTATAAAATCATAGAATATGTCTTGTTCTAATTCAGAACCCAGTACCTTTCCTTCCCTTCCTTTCCCTTTATCCCAGCCCCTATTCCTTTCCCTCTTTCTGCCTTTTACCCATAGTAATTTTTTAAATTAATTTCTTGTGGATGTACATGATGGTGAGATTCACTACAGTATATTCATGTATATACATAGGCAAGTTGTATCAGGTTCATTTCACTGTTTTCCTTACCCAACTCCCCTCCCTTTCCTTCATTCCCCTTTGTCTACTCCACTGAACTGCTATTATTTTTTATTGGCAGTTTTTATAATTTCCATTCTGACTAGACTAAGATGAAATCTCAATGTAATTTTAATTTGTTCTTTCCTGTTTGCAAAAATGTTGAACATTTCTTTAATACTTGTTAGTCATTTAAATTTTTTCTTTTGAGAAGTACCTATTCTTTTGCCCAGCTATTGATTGGGTTATTTGGTTTTTGTTGTTAAACTTTTTCAGTTCTTTATGTATATTGGATATTAGTCGCCTAAGAAATAGGTGGCAAAGATCTTCTCTCATTCTATAAGCTTTCTTTTCACACTCTTGTTTCCTGTGCTATAAAGACCTTTTTATTTTGATATTATAACATTTATTGATTTTTGGTTTTATTTTCTGAACTTTAAGAGTTGTGATAAGGAAGTTGGTGCCTATGTCAATATGTTGGAGCATTGAGCCTATATTTTCTTCTTGCATTTGCAGAATTTCTGATCTACTTCCTAGGACTTTGATCCAATTTGACTTGACTTTTGTGCAAGGTGAGAGACAGAGATCTAGTTTTATTCTTCTATGTATGAATACCAGTTTTCCCAGCACTATTTGTTGAAAAGTTAATTTTTTTTCCAACAAAAGGTTTTGACACTTTTGTTTAGTATCAGATGGCTGTAAATATGTGGATTTGTTTCTGGGTCTTTTATTCTATTCCTTTAGCATCACTCTTTTTGCTCAAGACTGCTATAGCTATTCTTGGCCTCTTATTCCAAATGAATTTTAGACCTGTTTTTTCTAGTTCTGTAAACAATGCAATTGATTTATGTATGTTGATCTTGTATCCTGCTAGTTTGCTAAATTTATCATCTCTATCTACTGGTAAAGTTTTTTGAGTGCACTGAATCATGTCATCAACAGAGATGATTTAACTACTTCTTTTCTTATTTGCTTTCCTTTAATTGTCTTCTCTTGCCTGATTGCTCTGGTTAGAGTTTCAAGGATTCCTTGAAGAGGAGAAAAGAGAGTGGACATCCTTATCTTGCTCCTGATTATAGTTGAAATGCTTTAGTCTTTTTCTGCTTAGTAAGATGTTGGCCTTGGGTTTGCCATATACAGTCTTTAAAATGTTTAGGTGATATCCTTCTATCCTTAGTTTCTGTAGTTTCTTTTATATTTCATCTCACTCCAGTGAGAATGGCAATTATCAAGTACACAAATAACAATAAATATTGGTGAGGATATGGGGGGAAAGTACACTCATACATTGCTGGTGGAACTGAAAATTGATAAAACCACCCTGGAAAACAGTATGAAGATTCCTTAGAAATCTTGGAATGGAACCACCATTTGACTGAGCTATCCCACATCTCAGTTTATACTCAAAGGATTTAAAATCAGCATACTACAGTGATGCAGCCACATCATGGTTTATAACAGTTCAATTCAAAATAGCTACCTATGAAACCAAACTAGATGCCCTTCAACAGATGAATTGATAAAGAAAATGTGGTCTGTATACGCAAGGGAATATTAGACAGACTTAAGGAAGAATGAAATTATGGAATTTGCAGGTAAATGGATGGAATTGAAGAATATCATGCTAAGTGAAATAAGCCAATTCCCCTAAACTGAAGGCCAAATGTTTTCTCTGATATGCAGATACTAACCCATAAATGGGGTGGTAGGGAAAAATGAAGGAACTTTGGATTGGGCAGAGGGGACTGAGGGGTGGGGAAGGGGTTTGGGGATGGGGAAGGGTGGTGAAATGAGATGGACATTATTACCCTATGGTTATGTATGATTATGTGAACAGTGTGACTCTGCATTATGTACAGCCAGAGAAATGAGAAGTAATGCTCCATTTGTATACAATGCATTCTGTTGTCATGTATAATTAGAACAAATTTAAAAAAAGAGTCTTGTAGAAAGAATCAATCAAAAAATAAATAATTAAGAAAGTGAAAGGAAGACTATTAGAGTAGAGGAAGGAGAATAGGGGGATGGAGGGAAGGAATGAAAGAGAGGGGACTGAAATGGAGTAAATCAAATTCCATGCACGTATGATTTTGTCAAATGAACCCAACTACTATGTACAACTATAATGCTGTAATAAAGGAGAATGAATGAAAAAATAAAGTTTAAAAAAAACTTTTAAAAATGAATAGGTTTACATGTATTTCTAAAAAGAACAAATTTTTAAAGTTTTTTAAAAATGAATGGGTGCTAGACTTTAATCAAAAACTTTTTCTTCATCTATTGAGGTAATCATATGATTCTTGTCTTTAAGTCTATTCATGTGGTGTATTACATTTATTGATTTCTGTATGTTGAACCAACCTTGCATCCCTGGGATGAAACCCACTTGATCATGGTTGGTGCACTATCTTTAATGTGTTTTTTATGCCAATATTTTATTAAGAATTTTTGAATCTATGTTCATCTGAGAGAGTAATCCAAAGTTCTCTTTCTGTTGGAAGTGACAAATTAATCATTGCTTTGAATTCCATGGCCTGGGACAGCTAGATTGTTCATCACCTTTTCTGAGTCACCATGTCTCCTGTAAAGCAAAATCTTAATTTTACGAAATTAAGGCTACGATGGGAGGAGGGGCTTGGGACACATGACACAGTAATGTCTTTCAACACTGCAATTGCCCTTTCCAGTTTCCCTCAGTACAACTGTGCTGAAAAACACCACCCATGTTGCAGGTCTCTGATGTTAATGGGGCACATTCCATGCCTGGTGTGGAATTTATGGGTTGAGTAGCTTTGGATTCAAATGCTTGCTGCCCTTAGGTGGAAAGAGACACCGTTGTGCCCAAATAGCTTTGAGGGGCCGATTGCCTATGGGAGGAAGAACTACTGGGCAAATAATAAGGCTCCAATCAGGCCAACTTCCCCACAGCCTCCCTTTTCTTGTTGTCCTTGAAGAGCTCTTCCCCACTATAAATCCCTTTGATGTGCTTCCCTTTAAATAAAGAATTTGACAGCCTTTTTCCTTTTTCCTTTGTTAGAGACTAGATTCATCAGGTCTGATCCAGCCACCAAGCACCCAATATGGAACTATTTTCTGTCCTTGTCTTTTTTTCTAAATATTATTTCAGACTTCTAATTTCTCAGCTAGCTGGTGTGGTTATCTGATCCCTTGTTGTTCAGGACACAGTGATATCTTTTCTTCATATCTCTTTGTCTGCTTTGGTCTCAGGGTGATAGTGGCTTCATATATTTTGTGGACTAATTTCAGGGGGACTGACATTAGCTATTCTTCAAAGGTCTGGTAGACCTAGGCTGAGAATGCATTTAGTCCTGGATATTCTGTTACAAAGCCTTATATTACTGCTTCAGTTTCATTGCTTAACTTTTTGTCTGTTTAAGCTTTTTATCTCCTGGTTCAATATAAGTAGGTCATTTGTTTTTAGAAATTTGTCAGTATCTTCAAGATTTTTCTAGTTGATTAGAATATAAATTTTCACAGTAGTTTAAATGATCCTCTGGATTTCAAAAATGTCTGCAGTGATATCTCCTCTTTCATCTCTAATTTTGTTGATTGAGTCTTTTTGAAATTTTTTTCCTAATTAGTTATTGATTGAATCTTCCTCTTTCTTTTTGCTAGTTTGGCTAAGGGTTTATCAATCTTCTTCATTTTTTTTTTTAAGAAGCAATCTTTGCTTCATTGATCCTTTGTATTGTTTTCTTATTTTTATTAGTTTTGGCTTTGATCTTAACTATTTGCTGTCTTCTGCTGATTTTGGAACTAGTTTGTTCTCTTTTTAGGGCCTTGAGTTGTAAAGTTAGATTATTTATTTGAGATCTTTCTATTGTCTTAGTGTAGGAGTCCAGTGACATAAACTTTCCTCTTAGAACTTCCTTCATACTGTCCCTGAGACTTTATTTTTTATCTCTATTCTCATTTATTTCTAAGATTTAAAAAAATTCCCCCCTGATTCCTTCTGTGGTTAATTCCTCATTCAAATGTGTATCATTTAATCTCTAGGTGTTAAAATATTTTCTGTTTTTTAATGCTGTCACTGATTCCTAATTTCATTCCTTTATGATCTGATAGGATGCAAAGAATTATCCCTAGTTTTTACAGCTGCTAACACTTGCTTCATGCCTTAAAATATGATCTATTTTAGAGAAAGTTCCCTGTACCACTGAGAAAAAAGTGAAGTTAGTTGTTGTGGATGAAATATTCTATAAATATATATATTAGGTTCATTTGATTAGTAGTATTTTTTGTTTCTGAAGAATCTTTACTTAGTTTATGTATGGATGATTTATCTCATAGTGAGAGGAGTGTGTTGAAATTGCACAGTAATTGTATTGCATTCTATTTGATCCTTATATTGAAAAGGCTTTATTTTATATACATAGATACACCATTTGGGAGGGGACATAAATATTTACAAGCATTGTATATTGTTGGATATCAATATGAAGTAGCCTTTCTTCTTTGTCCATGATGATTAATTTTGGTTTAAAGTCTACTTTGTCTGATTTGACAGTAGCTGCACTTGCTTGATTTTGGCTACCATTTGCATATACAACTTTCCCATCCTTGTATCTTCATTTTGTGGATGTCTTTTTATATAAGGTGAGTTACTTTGAACAACATATTATTGGGTCCTGTTTTTCCATTCAAACTGACAGTGTATATCTATGACTTTTGATTGGGGAGCATAGACATTTACATTTAATTTTATTATAGAGAGATAATTTTTATTTTCTAGCATTTTATTCATTTTAAAGCTTAACTCAGATTTGAGTCTCCTTTAATTGACTATTCTTCTAGTGGAATTCATCCCTATGCCAGTTTTCATTTTTATTTTTCATTTCTCTGCATGCATGAAATAGTTAATTGAGTACTTTTTTAATGCATGCTTCATGATTACCAATTCTTTTCATTTCTTCTTACCATGGAAGAGTTTTTTATTTTATCTTCAGTTTTAAAGGATGGTTTTGCTGGTTATATTATTCTTGCTTGGCACCCATTTTCTTTCAGGGCTTGGTAGATATTATTCCATGCTCTCCTGCATCTGAGGAAACAGTTGAAATCCATCCTGGCTTATTTCTAAATGTGACCTCACATTTTTCTCTTGTATCTTTTAAAATTTTATGTTCATTCTATATAGTACACATTTTAATTATAATGTGTTTTGGAGAGGATCATCTTTGATCTTGCTTATTTAGTGTGCTATGTATTTGGATTTCTATCTTTTTCTAAAGATTTGGAAATTTTTTTTGATATCATTTTATTGAAAAGTTTGTGTATTCTTTTGGTTTGTATTTCAGAGTTTTTGTCTATGTCAATGATTCTTATGTTTGGACTCCTTGTTATTATAGATTTCTTGACTATTCTGGTCATATTCTCTCAACATCTTTTGTTTATTGTCAGCTTTATTTTCAAGATTATATACTTTGTCTTCGAGGTCTGAGAATCTGTCTTCAAAGTGCATCTAATCTATTGGTCATGTTTTCAACTGAATATTTAATTTGACATATTGAATCTTTTGCTTTTAGGATTTCTGTTTGATTCTTTTTCAGAATTTTTAACTCTTCATTGAAAATGATCTTTCACTCCTGTATTTTCTAAGTTCGTTCCTTACATCTTCTTTTAAGTCTTTGAGCATTTTTACTATGAACTTTCTAATTTTTTTCTGTGACATTTCCTCCAGTATGGTGTCAATGGGATCAGTTGTTGGAAGTGTTGTCAGCTGATTAAATTGGTTTGTTCCTTTACTTATTCATATTACTTGTATGTCTATTCATCTGCTGGATGATGATCACTTCTATATTTATGCCATGGACTTTTTAGTGAGCTTTTTCCTTTAGAAATCCCAGGATAAGTAAATATTTGGGTATTAATACTTTCATTCAAAATATATTCTCTGCTGTCTCCAGTATCAGCACCATTTTGAGAGAAGACATTAAACCCGATATACTGCAATCATTTCAGGCCAAAGTCTCATATTAATCAGTCTTAGAAAAACCACAAACTTTTTAATAATATTCTTCATAATTCCTCATCAATTTTCCTAGCCCAAATCCAAACCAGAATCACACTTAAAATTAAATTGTCATGATTCTTTGGTCTCTTTTAATCTGAAATATTCTCTTATCTTTTTTCTCTGTTATTGAGAATACATTTTTAGGAGAATAGGCCAATTATTTTGTTAAACTAGTTTGTGTTATTCTGGTGTTTCTTCATGCTTAGAATCGGGTTAGGCATATTTATCAATAATGCCATCGGTAGGATATTTCCTCTTTCTCTGTGAATCTTCTGAGGAGGTAACTGATGTAGCTTTGTCATAGTATTGATGAGGTTGATTGAGGCCATTCAAATTCTCTAAATATCTTCCAGGTTTTCACTATTATAAAATTGCACTTTTTTCTTAATTCCTGTATATTAAGTATTTTGTTGCGGGGAGATACTTTGAAGCTCTGCATACATTTTTTTCTCTTTAAACTTTTGTCTGCTGATTTAGCATCTGTTACTTTTAGTCCATACTTACTCCTGTAATCGTTAGGTGGCACTGAATCATAAGGAAGACCTTTCCTTTCTTTATTATTATTAACTTATATTGGTATAAACAGGAGGTTTTTTTACTTAGTGAGTTGCAATTATTATTCAATGATTGTTATTTTAATTCAATTATTTTGTTCAGAGTTAAAATCACATTATCAGTACTTGTTTAGAAGATGATATTGCCTCAGATTTAGACAGTGCCCCTTTAATCAGCTTCAGTGTCCATTATTCATGTTCCCATGATTTTAAAGCATTTTCTAATTTTCTGGCACACCAATATGCACCAGAATGAGCTTGTACTCTCCCTGACTCAACCCTCTAATTACTCATATTTACAAAATTGTTGATTTTTTCAGTGGAATGATTTCAGAAAACAAGATCTGGGTGCTCAGCGTGTTCAATGTTACTGGTACTTCTTGTTCCTAAGCATCATCAATGGAAATAGTGGGGATATATCTATTTCTATCTCTCTGTTTATTTATGAATCGAAAGTGAGAAAGAGAAAGAGAGATCAGATTGAATCTCATTATTTGTAGCACTTCTATTGCATAAAATGGCTAGAAACAATGAATTAGTGAATATTAAGCCACTGCTCTCAGGAGAAATATAGGATTTGGTTCCTGGGAGTCTCTGGTTACAAGATTTTCATCAACTGATTAAAATATAACCTTGTTTAATATATGCCTCTTTTTTTCCCAAAGGGTAATATATCTTTATACTTTTTTAAAAATTTTACAGACTTCATATTGATTTATTGTACACAAATGGGGTACAAATTTTCATTTCTATGGTTGTGCATGATATACATTCATACCATTTGTGTAATCATACATGTACATAGGGCAATGATGTCTGTCTCATTCCACCATCTTTCATGTCCTCTTCCTTCCCCCTCTCATTTCCCACTTCATAATCTAAAGTTCCTCCATTCTTCTCTCACCCCACCCCCTTGACCTGATTCTATATCATCATCCACTTATCAAGGAAAACATTTGGCCTTTGTATTTTTGGGATTGACTTATTTCACTTAGCATGATAATCTCTAATTTCACCTATTTATCTGCAAATGCCATAATATTATTATTCTTTATGGCTGAGTAGTATTCCATTGTGTATATATACCACAGCTTCTTTATCCATTCATCTGTTGAAGGGCATCTAGGTTGGTTCCACATGAGAATTAAAATAACTCTAAGATTTCATCTTACTCCAATTAGAATGGCTATTATCAAGAACACAAACAATAAGAGATGTTTGCATGGATATGGAGAAAAAGGCACACTTTTACATTGCTGGTGGAGTTGCATATTGGTGCACCACTCTGGAAAGCAATGTGGAGATTCCTCAGAAAAATTGGAATGGACCCACCTTTTGACCCAGCTATCCTACTCCTCAGTTTATACCCAAAGAACTTACAATTAGCATACTACAGTAACACAGCCACCAATGTTTATATCTCTTTTTAAAGATACTTTGTTCATATATTTCTTTAAAATATTTGTATGTTGCAGTTCTTTTTAATTAAACTCTAGCTAAAAAGAGCTTAACATTTCTCTGAGCTTGAATAGCATGGCCCTACATTTCTTTAGCTCTCAGATTCACAACTTGCTGCCCACTAAGCACTTTTTTCTTGTCATTTCATGAATGCACAAATTTAGTTGCTCTTGCATCTTTCCTGCAGCTTTATAATACAATGTAGATGTTATTTGAACATTTTCTTGGGAGACCTCATGTACAGTTTTCCTCTCTTTTTTCTCTTAATTCACCATGTAATTGATTCGTTACCATTGAACTCAAAACAACAGCACTATAATTTATGTCTGAAAAAGCTGTTCTCTACCTGGGTATTTTACCATAAAATACACATCACAGCCTTATTGTGCTTTAACACCTTGTCAGGATTCAGCATTACACTGGGATAGTATAAAATAACCAATTGAAAAACACAACAATCTGAAAAAACATGGCATAAAATAGTTTGTGAAAAGCCTATTTCTTTACAGTTTGAGCTGTGAAGTAAGAAGGTAGAACATCCCCTAATTCTAACTTAACTGGGAAAGTGTGCCTTAAGAAGCTCCGATTTTTCACCACCAAGTACTTGTCCATAAAGGACAGTGAGAGCACTGACAATAATGTAGGGGTTGCAAATATATTTTGTCAAGTAAGCAAACTGGCAAATACTTAATCTTTGAATAATGATTATCAATCACAAATTATAAAATATCAAACATTATATAAAAATGTGAAATATGTATACATAACTATAAGTATATAATATAAAATATTTTTAAATGTGTAAGTATAAAAAATAATAATACATATTTACAAAATATGTATTTGGAGGAGATACACACACATGTATACTTTTTTTTTGTACCAGGGTTTTTATCCAGGGTGCTTAACCATTTAGCAACATCCCCAGCCCTATTTATTTTTTATTTTGAGACAGAGTCTTACTAAGTTGCTTAGGTCCTTGCTGAGTTGTTGAGGCTGGCTTTGAACTTGCAATCCTCCTGACTCAGACTCCCAAGCTGCTGGGATTGCAGGCATGCACCACCATACCCAGCCACATGTACATATATCTAAGTTTTTTGTCCCTCTAACTTTCCATATATAGATATATAGGTCATTCTAAATTATCCATAGCTCATATGGATATTGATATTTACTTTGACAATCTAACATCAGAGTGTTCTCTGTGTAATTCTCTTCATGGTCATAAAAATGTCTCCCATGATCATCAGTATATTAATTTAGGTACTGAATCTGAAATATACAGAAAGTACTTTCAGTATTTCTTACCTATTATAGGGAGGAAACTAACAATTTATACTAAAGATTAATATACTTCTATAACTCTATATTAAGTGTATTTAAATAAATTTGAAGACACAACTTTTATATTTAAAGTTAATGTTCCAAGAACATGGGAAAACCTGACATTTGCATTTGATATGCTGACTATACTTTCTATAACAGACGTCCTAACAGTCTTCTACATCTAAACACTTCTGAAATTTAGAAGAAATATAATAAAATAAAGCTAACTGAAAAATTATTCCTAAAATGATTTACAACCTTTTTGAAATTGGTGTTAAAAGGGTTTGGTTGTGTGTGGAAATTGCCAAACATTGTCTAAGATTTTCAGCTATCCCCACTGACACACAAATTTGAGCAGCTATTCACCCACCAAAGTCCCAGCACAAGAATTAAGGAAATCATAATGTTGAGATTCACTCTGTGGTATTCATATATGTACATAGGAAAGTTATGTCAGATTCATTCCACTATCTTTCCTATTCCTGTATCCACTCACATGCCTTCATTCCCCTTTGTCTAATTTACTGAACACCTATTGCTCCCCTCACCCTCCCCTTTGTGGTGTGTTAGGATCCACATATCAGAGAGAGCATTAGAACTTTTGAGTTTTTGTGATTGGCTTATTTCACTGAGCATCATTTACATCCACAAGACTGGGATGCTAATTTGAATAAGATATATTCTGTGTTTGTATAAATATGCCAAAATATACTTTGTCATGTATAACTAAAGAGAATAAATAAAAATAAGTAAAATAAAATTATCTAATTTTTTTTAATTTTTTAAAGAATTAAAAAAAAAAAAAGAATTAGATAAATCAAGTGAAAGATCAATTTAGTATATAAAATCACAGTCTTATATGAAGTATGTCCTGGAACTTTGGTCATTTTATATTTTATACATTTTTATGTATTAGAAAAAATTTGAAACACGCTGTTAATTGGAAAATATTTTAATTATTGATGTATTATAGTTTATTCATTCCCTGTAATTGAGAAATGAAGTTTTTCAAATATTGTAATGATTGAATGTTTATGCCAGTATATGTATTCTTCAGTCTATAAATATTGAATGAATGGTCATATTTAATGAACTTGGTTCTGTCTGTACAATGTATGGAAAAAGGTCAAAATCTTGCCTTCATAAGCCTTGCAGTCTCCTGGAGCAAATACATAGAAAGGAAAGAAATAAGGATATAGTTGCAAAATGTGATGCATCATATGAAAATAAATGAAGTATTAAGAGCCTCTTTCTCTCTATCTCTCCCTCCATCTTTTTCAGCATCTATCCATCAATCTACAGCACAGGATCTACAGCTGAAACAAATAACAACTTTACTGTATCCCAAGTTTCAACCTGCTCTTGAATTTTTGGATGGGGCCAACCATGAAAATCAAAAGAGAGAGAACATTCCTGGTAGAAGAAAGAAAATGTGAAAATATCCTATCATAAGAATTTTGCTTAGGAACCAAAAGAAGAATCCCTGCAAGTCTGAAGCATGAAGCATATCAAAAGATCAGGATTGGGACATGACCAAAGGCAGCCCTGTCTCAGACATCTTGGACAAAGCACTGAGGAAGATAAGATCAAATGTGATTTGAGTTATGTTCTCATATTCTCTCTCTCTCTCTCTCTCCCTCCCTCCCTCCCTCCCTCCCTCTCTCTCTCTCTCTCTTTCTCCTTTCTCCTATTGGAGCAATGTCTTTTCCATGCTAAGAAAGATTCTCATTGCCTCCTTGCTAAATTCTTATTTAAGAAAGAATTCTATGATTTTGTTATGTCACAGTTCAATAACTGGACATCATACAAGATTGTATTCAAAACACACTTTTTAGATTAATGTTAAATTTCCTCCCTTCCCAAAGCTCAGGATGCTTTAGACTGGGAGCCTGCTGCTACTGCATGCTGCTTTCCAAATTCAAAGAAGGGCACAGTTAGATAATCTTGCTCACTATGTGCATCTGCTCACCAGCTTACCCACCCTATACTGAAAAGGTTCTTTGCTCCAATATTTGTCCATTGTCCTGGGAATTCCCTGGTGCCCACTCTCTTCCCTGTGACCATACTCTATGCTTTTCTATTAAGTATCCCAGGACTACCTATTATGACGTTCTCACAGGTGGTCTACACAGTCTTTCCTGGCAGGTCTCACTACCTCTTGACTATAGCATATAAGATACCATGCAATTGTTTTAGCTTTCTTCTCATTGACAATGGAACAGTCAGTGCTTTGCTTGCTTTCCAGATTTCTAAAGCCAGAATTCTCACAAATATTCAAGGACTCCATTGATGCCTAATTCATGACAACTTCCCTCTCTCCTTGAATAAGTGCTAACTGATCTCTTTCCACCAGCTTTACTGACACCTAATACTATTTCTCCTATTGCTATTGGAGCTTTTTTTTTTAAAAAAAATTATTTTTATCTATGAAATTTCTCAATGACTTCCCCTCCCCATCACTCTCTTCCTCTCTCTCCCTGTAGCAGTGGTAGGGATCGAACCCCAGGGCCTTGCACATACTAGGCTAACTTTCCACCACTGAGCTACATCCCCAACCTCTCAATGGCTCTTTACTGCATACAACATACAACACTCTGTCCTTAACATAACCTTTAACTTCATTCTCAATATCTATCTTTCTCATCATCACACATATTGCACATGCTCACACACTGATCCTTCCTAGGTATGGGCTAAAGAATGAACAGTTTCAATCCTTCTATGTCACATTTCCTGTCCTGAAAATCCCATTACCCAGATTCTCTTTTACCCATCCTGTGGCTAACAACTCCTTACTCTTTAATACTGACCTCGACTACACAGCCGTGTTTCATTGTGCTGTGCTCTCAAAGCTCCCTTGACTTCAGTCTAATTCTCCTGCCATGCACTTAAGCTGTCCTTTTTATATTTTCTTGCTTGTTTGTTATTGTTCCTTAGTAAGTCAACTCCACTTTGACAGCAAGGATCATGCCATTTTCTCACCATGGTATCAACAGCATACAATATGATGCTTGCAATGATTAATGTTTGATAAGTATTTGTGAAATTAATTAATGAGCTGAATCAATATAGTGATGGGTATCTGACCAAGAAAAGGTTTCTCAGAAGCTTTATTTTTTATCAAGGCTCCAGTCCAACTTCCAGTCTCTAAATTCACACTTCTAATTCTAGGCAGACAAAACATCTGATGGGTCCATTTTAATTCCAGTTTGTAGTCTCCAATTAAGATGAAGTTAATTAATTCCAATTAAGAAGGAGCATGTGTATATTGACACTTTACCATATACATTGGCAAATATTTTCTTCAGTTCTCCAAGTGGACTCCATTTTAACACTTTAATTTTATAAAGTACTTTTACATATTTTAATGTTGAAATTGAAGAATATACTAGACCTTTTCTCTAATTTTGTTCTCTGAAAGAATCATAAAGTTTTGTTTATTTATAAATACAATTTTATGTTTTCTTTTTTTGAAAATGGATTAAAATATTTTCAATTACATACATATGCAGATATTTCCATGGAGTATCTTCATATTCATCTACATATTTTGATGTCATCTAAAATACTGTGAGGATTTAATTGATCATAATTTTTTTCCTGTGTTGAAAATGAGCCCACTGTGTTCTACTAATAACCTTTATACCCAGCTCTTTTCATTCTTTGAGACACTAAATTGCCCAGGCTAGCATTGAATTTGTGATCGATGCACCACCACACCTAGGTAGTAGGTCATAATTTTTAACATTTTTATTCTACAATATTCTGATAATGGAATTTGGGATAGTTAGTCTTTTTCAACCTTTTAATTGTAATTACCCCATAACATTAATATATTGCTGATACTAAACTTACAATTAAACAATTTTTTCTATATTTAAAAATTTGTAATTGCACAAATTACCTTAAATATAGAAATTTGCTACGAAGTAGACCTTTTTAAAATGAGCAACTTCTGAAGATCTAATGACAGGAAATAATAGTTTCTATCACTTAATCATTCTGGCCAATTATCTCTCCTAATTACTCATGGTCAAATTCTTTTTTGGCCAAACTTCCTACAGTTTTTCAAGTCAGTCCCTACCCTATATTTATGATTTGGACTTTGAAATTTTTTCTTTCTCAGAAATTTTCATCATTATTCACTTTTTTGAAAATGGAATATAAATATAAATGTGGTTGACAACATAGATGATTTTAAACATATATTTAATGCTGACTTAGATGCTATATTCTTGCATATATAACTAAATTTCACTTGAGATGAATTAAGGGGTTGAAGTCCTTGATAATCTAATATTAGTTTGCCTCATTGTTCTTAATTTTTTCTTCTTTCCACTAATGGATTACTATTTTTGGCTTTTGTAATACATGGTCATTCTCTATTTTCATAATATTCATGCAAATCCCTCTGGGTCCCAGTGTGAAAAAGTTGTAAGACTTTAGGCCTAGATATAGAATGGACCTTAGTGAACTCAACTAAATAGATATTCATTTCTACTTCTGGGCCATTATTTTGAAAGTGCATTTATGACTAACCACGGTTTTGAATGTTTATTGACTACTGTGCTTTTAAGTAATCCCCTTTAGTATGTGTTATATACTTATTATTCCCTTTCAACTAATGTATATGGTAAAATTTTTCTGTTTCTTGTTTTCATGACACTTTAGCTATAACCTCATTGTTCTAAAAATTATGTGAGTATCCAATCTCATTTCTCCTTTTCCCAATCCATCCATCTCTTCTGGGAATTTGGTTCTGATCTTTGCCATTTTATTTTATGTGTCCTATGGAAGGTACCCAATGACATTAAAATCCTAAAATCTGTGGGCAGTTTACATTTGTTTTGTTTTCTTTCTAGAAGTTGTATGAAGATTTAAGTTTGTCTCATAAATTCCTCCAGTGCTTACTCTCATTTTTCTTTGCCCTTTGTAAGTTTCTTTTCTCAGGCAGTATATATCCTTTGCCGGTGGCTCATATCTGACAGTTGGTTTTTCTAAATACTTTGACCTCTATTTTCTTCTCTACTTTTTTCTCTAAATAAGATTTATTCTCCTAAGAATCATAGATGTTTGAAAAGTGGCTATTGAAGAGTCTATTAAAATAACTTGTGAAATATTTTATATATAAATATTTTAAGAGAGTTGATTAAAAATAGAATTGTGTATTTACCCCACGAGGTTAATCGTTATTGTCTTAAAATTTCTTCTTGCAGAATCACACCCTCCTTCAGAGTTTTAAATGCCAACTACAAGTTACAAGTTTAGAAATTTGCCTTTAGTTGTCCTGGGAAAGTTCATTTCTCACCTCTTGCCTCCAATATGTTGAGGTAATCCACCTTTTATTCCTATAATCCTTATGCTTAAGTGCACGGTTGAATTGCATACATTCTTTTAAAATTACATTTTCATATGTCTGTTTCCTCCAGACAATGAGATCCTGAATCATAGGGTTTGTTTTTATAACTTGATACTCCAAGCAACTAGCCTGTAGACCTTTAGATGTATTTGTTCATATATCTTGGTTCATTATTTTGGGTTTACATTTATTAATCATGGTTTTATATCTTGTATATTTTTCACATACTCTGTATTTCCCTATAAACTCTTTCATTTCATATTTGACTTTTCAGTGGCTCAACATTTTTTTTTAATCTCAAGAACCAGGAATATATATGTATTGTCTGAAGATCAGAAATCACCTTGGGACTGCAATTATATAATTACTCAGCATTACAAGCCTGGTTACTTTTTTCCAAATGAAAAATGAGGCCAGAAAAGGAAACTCTTTTGATGAAATTCAAGGTTATGCTACCTATTAGCATTGGTAGAACTTTAAAAAAGGAGATTTTGGACCCTATTATGATATCTGCCAAACCTTCTCCTGGAAAGGTCAGGGAGATCTCTACTTCAGGCTACCTTGGAATTAGGCTTTACCACAAATCTGCTGAAGTTGCTACTCTTACACCAATCACTCTCTGTATCTCACTAATGAATGCATAATAGATGTATGGTTTAAAAGTTCAGTAAGGTAGTAGATATGTGTCCTTACTAGTTTTAAAACCAACATAATCTCTAAGTTAATGGTACAGATTAGTTTTATAAATACTAATGAGTCCTAATGGATATATCCTGTAAAATCAATATCATCAAATAAAGCTATCATTACTAACAGTAATGTACAAACAAGACCTGTTTATCTTTATCATATTTATCTTATATTTATCCTTTAACCTAGAAGGAATATATATGAAGTTTTATAGAATTCTATAAATATCAGCGTAAATGAATAAAAATGCTACCATGCTCCTGAAAATGTCAACACTTTTAACACTTGAATCTGAAAATTCTACAGAACTGCTAGTGACTCCAATCTGACATTAAAAACAAAAATTGGTTTACGAGAACTTAGAAAGTCTTCTGCACTTTATACTTGTTATAATTTCATATTTACCTTTCAGGTTGTCAAGATTCCCCAAGAAACAATTTTAGTACTCTAGTTTGCAGATGGGCTAACATGGTGCTAGAGCATAGAGAAAAATAAAAGCAAATGCAAGGAGTTTTCTAAGCCACTACATGTTACATGCACATGTATGTATATATATATATATACACATATACATATGCATATATATATGTATATATATATATAGTACATTAAGCTAAATAACTGAATGTGAAGCAATCACTTTGTGTTATGCCAGGATTCATTTCTGTGACCATGAGAGCATGAATGAAGGTTTTCTAAAAAGCAATATGTGTTCATTGTTACTCAGGTAACTATATTATATGCTTAAAGTAAAACCAATTTAAGTCAAGAGAAATGACTAAAAATTTTAGATTTTGTTAATCACTCCAAAGCAATCATATTACTAGGAATCATATTCTGAAAAGTTATGAAGTATATATGCATATGGTACATAACAGGAGTGTGTTCTAGGAAGATTTTTCCTTTACTTCCCTCTCATACATCAATCTTGTGCTATTTATTCATCATTTTCTTTTGTTTTCCCTTTCACAGTACATATCCAAAGCAAGTGCCATGTTTTCATGTGGCAGTCTTACTGCCATACCATGTAAGTTTTTTTCCTCTTTGAAACTCACAAACTTTGTAGATAACAAAACTATCCTTAGAGAGGCCATTAATAATAGAACAGGGCTTCTAACACTTCTGTTTAAAGTCCATGTTCTGTATTTCACAATAGCCTTCTCTGTATCATAAGCTTACTTCTTCAAAGCACTTTCAAAGTGAAGGAGAAACTTGATAGAATATTGTATTTAAACTCAGAAAGTCAGAAAAGATGTATGCATTTTCCCTTCCATTGAGAAACAGATAATCAACATGTTTAATGAGAGCATTTTCTTTTTGCTAATAGTTAAGCTATGGGTGAGATATTGTAGCAGAATCAGCAAGGTTTCTGATTTTTCTCTTTAGGGATCTATTTTCACAGATTTGGTTTTATTAGTATAACTTAGGATAAGCCTGATCCAGACTCTTTCAAATACATATTTATGTTCATACCATAATTCAATTTCAATTTTAAATTGAGATGTAAATAACTGGCAAGTTGAGTACAGTGCAAATATTCCTTGGTTCATGATTTTATTTTCTATTTTGCAATGAATATTTAAAACATGCAGAAAAGAAGAGTTTAATGAGCACCCACATCCGACATCAAGAAGATTTAACAACTTATTATTTTGCTACATTTATCTATCTATTCATGCTTTCACTGAAGTATTATAAAATTTACAATTACAAAACCATACAGATATAAATGTTTCAATTTGCATCTATAGAGAAAGAGGTTATTTTCCTTATAGTACCACTATCATTATTATAACTAACAAAATAAATAATTCCATAAGTTTCTAAACTTTGGTCAAAGTCACATTTATCCAGTTATTCACTAAATACCATTTATGCAAGTCTCATGAAATCAATATCAATCAAAAATGATGCATTACATTTGTTTGTTATACCTCTTAAGTCACTTTACTCTAAAAGACAACACTAATACTGACAAACACAATGAACAAACTTACACTCTCTGTTTCTTCCATGTACTGTCTTGTTGGAGAAGTTCCAGAATAGTTCTCCTTCTAGATTTGGGTCTTCTCACATTAATTTTTCTTTTGTTTTCTGAATTATTGTAACTGGGAAGTTAGATTTAAGAGATGAAACAAAATAGGATTAAGCATTTTTGCAAAAACACGTTACAGGAGATGCTAAGAATCTCATTTTGCAAGAAGTACGAAATTCTGGATGAGTGACAGTAAGAGTGATCACTGAAGTAGTGTAATGACATTCATCATGAACAAGTAATCTATGGAGTGATACTTCATTATAACATGAGTACATGGTATCACATCAGTATTTCAGATGATGGTTTTATCATCAATTATGATCATTGGCTGAATCAATGATTTCATGGAAGATTACAAAATGTTGATTTTCTAATTCTAGCATTTAACTGCCATTCCATTAAAAAGATTTTTCTCTCACTAACTAAGCTCTGTTTAATTCTTTCCCTTTAACTATTAATTTTAAAATAAATAGTTAAGTTACAGTTATTGTAAATTATGGTAAAAGTTGTTTTTACTTTTTTAATACTGAATATCATATAAATTAGTGGATTTTTAATATGTGAAATAGAATTTCTTTATATCTGCTCCATTTAACTCATCTTTGACAGAGGACTTAAACTGTTTCTTTGTCCTTTTGACATAGCTCCATTCATTTCTTTGTTTTCTGGTACAACAGGATATTTTAGGTTCACGTTATAAAGAACTGAAACAAAACATGTCCCCAAGCAGCCCTAGCACAAATAAGATATGAATAATTATTGATTAATTTCTGGCAGCCAGAGATATGCATTACTATCAGAATCATTGCTTCTTGAGTCCTTTGGGAGATATCATATTTATAGTTGTTGACAATTAAAATTATTATAATGAAGTTTTTATATATTTTTCTCTTCTTATAATTAAACATTGACTCTCCATAATTTCTTTATATTAAGCATAAATTCTAAGTTCTCAATAAACACTATAAACAATAAATATTAACTTTTTAGGGATTCTTATTAAACAGACATGTGCTACATTTCAATCAATGATGGACTTCATATAATTTATATATGACAATGGGCCCATAAGATTGCATTTTCCAATGAAGCCATAGCCATATTAGATTGTGTAAGTATGATGTTTGCACATAAGTAACACATGACTGTATCCTCAATGGAATTTATTACCTCTGTGGCCTATTTATTAAGCATCTTCAAAACAAAAACTGTAATTGTTCAGATTACAGAAAAAGTCAGATTTTGTGTGTTAACTTCCTGAGTCTTCTTTCCTTTTTCTACTCAATTTAAAGGTGAATCATAAGAAGAGAAGAGTTTCCTACATCACCATAAATCCCTTGGAGTTCAGTGTTAGTCAAGGCTAACTAGGAGTATATGCAGAGTGAACTATGACAGGAGAGGAAATTGGTAACCATTTGAATGTCAAGAGGTTCCCAATGAAATTCCTAATGGATTTTTACTAATGAAGATCTTAACCCCCTTCCTTCTCAGCAACATCAATAAAAGCATGTGACAGTATTTTGGACTAGTAAGCCCATGGACCTATGAGCACATTGGGAAACCATGAATTCCCCTCATAGAAGGAGCAGAAATGTCTTAATGAGAAAGTGAATTAATACTATCCATCTTTTCTTGAACTTTATTGTCAGACAGATCCTCCTGTTTCCTGTTACTTTAATTACTTAGTTCCTATGTCTCATGTTCCTTCCCTATAAAATAGGCATGCTAAAGTTCATCATTCATATAGCTATTATAATTATTTAATGAAATGATTTAAGCAAAAACCTTGGCTCAGTGGCTGTAAGAATCATTGTGCTAGATACATGTGTTTTGAGAAATAGGACAAAAGATAGGTGATAGACAGGAACTGGACAGCCTTTTTCTTGTGGGAATCTTGAAGATACCAGGAGAGGAAACCTATAACAAATTAAAAATGCATACGAAATTTTCAAGTTAGTGTGAGGGAAATATTCATCAGATGACATAAAGTGAGCCCCAGAATGTCTATTTTAAAGCCTAGATCAAAGATAGTCAAACCACATGGTATTAAAGGCCCTACAGAAAACAGACTGGGACTACTTAATCCAACATATTGGGCTCTGAGCTAACGTCGCTGTCCATTGTTTTCTAGGATTGGAAGTTATGAATATAATTCTGTTTCCAGCTTATGCATCATGGAAGAAATATGTCTAACTTCAGTGGCAGAAAACTTTCTTTTTCTTTTTCTTTTTTTATTTATTTTTATTTATTTTTTATTTACTTATTGATTCATTGAACACAAATGGAGTACAGCTATTGTTTCACTGGTTGTACACAAAGTAGAGTCAGACCATCTGTGCGTTCATGCATGTACACAGGGCAATGGTACCTGTCACACCTTCTGTTATTATTTTTACCCCCCCACCCCGCCCCCACCCCTCCCTTCCCTCTATGCTATCTATCCTTCCTCCATTCTTGCCACCCTTCCCCCCCGCATTATGCATCATCATTCATTTATCAGAGAGACCATTCGGCCTTTGGATTTTTGGGATTGGCTGATCTCACTTAGCATAACCGACTCCAACATCATCTCTTTACCTACAAATGCCATAATTTTATTCTTCTTTATGGCTGAGTAATATTCCATTGTGTATATATACCACAGTTTCTTTATCCATTCATCTACTGAAGGGCATCTAGGTTGATTCCATAATCTAGCTATTGTGAATTGAGCAGCTATGAACATTGATGTGGCTGCATCACTGTAGCAATCTGATTTTAAGTCCTTTGGGTATAGGCCAAGGAGTGGGATAGCAGGGTCAAATGGTGGATCCATTCCAAGTTTTCTAAGGAATCTCCACACTGCTTTCCTATGGGCTGGGGATATAACTCAGTTGGTAGAGTGCTTGCCTTGCAAGCACAAGGCCCTGGGTTCAAACCCTAGCACCGCAAAAAAAAAAAAGAAAGTGTGGCAGAAAACTTTCTAATGAAGAAAGAAAATAACATGAAATAACCCTTGCAATCTAATCCTGAGGTAAATAAAGAATCAATATGGGAAATTCATTCAATGAAATCTATTACATATTTGTAATTCTCATAGCCATAATTCTTCCTGCCTCACTTTAAATGTTAATGTGAAATAAATCTTCATACATCAGGAAATTTAAGGAAAAAACAACTCTGGGTGCAGTGATACACACCTGTAATCCAAGCTACTCAGGAGGCTGAGGCAGGAAGATTAAGATAGAGTTCAAGGCCAGCCTGGGCTACTTAGTAAGACTCCATCTCAAAAAAAACAAAAACAAAAACAAAAACAAAAAAACAGGAAAAAGAATCTTAGGTTCTATCTGTGTCTCATGTTTCCCAAAGTTATATCTTCTCCATTTTGCATAATCATCAGAGAACTGTTGAGTTTCCTGATGAACAACATCAAAGGTCATTGATAAAATTTAAAAATAATTTACTTGATATTTTAGAAATATCTCATTGAGTTCAGTTTTTCTTTTGAAAATACATGTTGATAAGTACACACATTCAAGTTATTTAAAAATAACTTTGGTCTACAAGTTCTGTTTCTTGCCCCTATGTTCAAGGAATCTTTCCAATATCAAATCTGCAACATTTAAAAAATGTCAACAGCACCAATTAAAAAAGAATGTCAACAACATCATTTCAAATGAAGTGATTTAGAAGTAACTTTTTAGAGTGGTTTATATATGATTTTTTCCTCTAAAATTCACTTCTTAGCTGTTCATTTCATTCCATCCACCTACTTTATACTGTGAAATGCTTTAATCACTTTGTGTAAAATTGTATTTAAAATTCTCTTAGAAAGTAATAGTAATTATCAGTTCTACAAATACATTTTTATACCTTAGATTCCTTATATTGCTCAGCATTCTTAGTAGAATAAGAATTTGAATGACATTTGGGGGTCCTCTCTGCCATGTCCCACATGGAGGAGAAAAGGGTTAGGAGGATGTTGGCAGTTTTTCTATTGCCCAAAACACTTATCTACTTAATGAACTCACACACAAGAGCCAATACCTTTTTTAAGTGAGAGGGGGCATGACGGGTCTAGCCATACCAGCTCTGGCCTCCTACAACAACTTGCCCAACTCTCTTTTATTTATAGACACAAAGGTAAAAGGGGGCCAGGAATGAGAGGAGCTTCTTCTGTGATTGAACAGGACAGGGTGGAGTTAGAGGAGCCATCCTCTTAGGGGGAAAATTCCGGAAGGAGACAGGGAACCACTCCCATGCACCACCACATGTCTCCCAGCAGTTCCTAGAAGCCAGGCCTCTGCTTCACATGGCTCAACCTAGTCAGATTCTGCAAAATAAGATTAGCTTCCCACAATGACATAATTATGTATATATAGTAGGGTATTCCTTTGTTTTCTGTCCAAAGGTGACTATAATAAATAACCTAGTTGCATATACTTGTAAAGATACAAATAGAACCTTAAATATTTAAATTTTTTTATAATAAAGCATGACTGTTTTAGCTATTTTAGAGTCTATTAAAATTAACTTTATTTGGAAATTTGTAGAATTTATTAATTTGCAAACAGATTTGAATTTATTGATTTAAAAATTTTAGTGAAAATAAAACTGCAGAATAAAATGAAAATAAACTATTATGTCTTCTTATTTGAAATCGTTTTACTATTGTCTACTTTTATGCAATTTTGTCTTAATTGGAACATCTAATACATTTATGCAATTACTAAATGATTCAATTTAATTCTATCATTTTGATAATTGCTTTCTATTTTTCCATCTGTTCTTGTACATTTATTTACCCTTTCATTTTTCTTCTAATTTATTTTAATGGATACATAACAAAACAAAACAAGATACGTACAAATTCATGGAGTACCAAATAGTATTTCAATAATAAAATAATTCTATTCTGTCTTCTTTACTAGATTTTAACTTACATAGTATTTGTATAATTTATACAGAATGTGCTCTATTTTCAATTCTGAAACTTCCACTGGTATTGAGTGGCCTGACCTTCAAAATGATTGTGAGATTTTGTTGTTCACATATTTGAACAGTGAATACTTGTAAAGGGAAACAATGCATGGGTCATCCGTGGCATGAGGGGGCATCATATTTAGTGATTATAAAGATGTGTCTTGGAAGCTGGTTTTGAGGGCAGTAGAGAACATACAAAAAGTCAAAGTGAAGAACTTAAAAGCACAATTCATGGGAGTAGTCTTGTAGCTCATTGATAGAGTGCTTGCCTAGAGTTTGCAAGAGCCTGCATTTGATCCCCAGCCCTGCAAAAAATAAAAAGAAAAAACCCATCAGAATGGCTCTATGGTAGCTTTGGCACCTGGGACTTTATACTAAATAACTCCATATTATGACTAGTTTTGTTTTTTTTTTCCTTTAATATTAAGAGATAGGAAAATATGTAGAAGGAGTGACACTCTGAGACATGAGGTGGGTACATTTGGGCAAACAGAATCAATGATAGATATTTGAACCCATAAGTCCTCCTGCAGATTTCCTTGCTGGTAGGATAAGTATCCTTTCCCAATAAAGGCGTTAGTATTCCTCTACATTAAAGCCTTTTAATGATTACCATTCACCTGATGAGCAGATGACACTATCCTCAGGACTCTTGGAATTCCCAGACCTCATCTTGTTCTTCTAGAGTCTAAATCCATAGGGATAGATAGATCTCAAAGGAAGAATGGAGGAACTTTGGATTGTGTAGAGGAAAATGGGGTGAGAGGGGGTGGGGGAAGGAAAGACAGTGGACTGAGACAGACATAATTACCCTATGTACATGTATGATTACACAAATGGTATGAATCTATATCACATGCAAACACAGAAACAAAAAGTTGCACCCCATTTGTGTACATTGAATCAATATGCAGTCTGTAAAAATTTTAAAAACAAAAACAAACAAACAAAACCCAGCCTTTCTAAAACAGGACCACCATGGGGACGAGTTAGCTTAGACAGAAAGTGTAGCTGTTTTTATCAACAGGAATCAGTGGAGAATCTGTGTGGATTTTAAAAGTTGTAGACCAAATGAGAACAAAATATGAACCTTGGCTTGCATACATTTATTAATAGGGGATTACATTCTCCATTTCTGTACTTTAGGTTTGAAAATATTGGTTTGATCTAATTCAGTGTTGTTAACCTTGACTCACAGGTGATATTCGGTCACTGAGGTTGTGCTGTCCACCCTCTTGATAAGTTATTAAAGGAATTCAAAGACCAGGGTATTGGGAATGTTGGAATATATTGTTGTGCATATTCCAAACAGATACTTCTCAACTGTATTTTCCATGAAGTCTGCAAAAAATACATGATGCAAAGAGACAGCAGCAGAATTCTTGCAAAGCTCTTTTTCTGCTGTAGATCATAACAGGAAAGATCACAGTAGAGTTGGGTTTTGTGTTTTCAAGGGCCCTAAAACTAAACGAAAATGTGAAGTACCTTATTTAAAAAGAAGAAAACAATGCACTTTTTAAAGTACTAAAATGGGGTCAGAGATTTAGCTCAGTGGTAGAGTGCATGCCTAGTGTGATAAGGCCCTGAGTTCAATTTCCAGTACTGATAAAAGAAGTACTAAAACGTAAAACATTTAATGTCATTCTAGGTTATAAAAATAATGAAATAAAAGTAAATAGTAATCATGTGAATTTTAATGTACATCTTTATATTTTACAATGCAAATGTAAGACATTGAAGTTGTTTTGCTGAGTCACAAACATGATAGTTTTTTTTATCTTTTATTTGAATATGTAGAATATTTTGTTATGCCCACAAGAATAGAAATGTTGCATATTACTAAATTACCTGTTTCTATTTCACTTCTTGATATGTGAACATTCTACCAATACTCTCTGTCTCTGGCTTATTAAGTAAATAATGACTAAAAGGAAAAGTAAATATGCTTGCCTTATCTTTCTCCTTTGTGTCAAGAATTAATAAGATTCCTTGATTGCTTGTGTTTCTTATAACAACATTGCTTTTAGTTTTCCATTCAAAGCAAGTTCTGTTTAACAAGAAAGCTGGTTCCCAGTGATTTCACGTTTTCAGTTGTAGCCACATCAGTGTAAGTTTATACAGGTTATGAGTCTCATTGATCTCCCATGCATAACAGTCCATCAGAATTCTATGTAGGTTAAAGTCCACTTGAAAATTGAGAAGTTAAAACTGCATTGGACAGGAATACTATCTGTATCTCCTTTCCTTGTATGCCTACAATATTGACCCATCCGTCTATACACACCAAGTACGAAAACAAAGATACATTTTTAGTATTTTAAAAAAACAACATGGGAATATTATATGTAGTATTGTTCTGGGTTCAGGGCTTTGTTGTTGACTAGAGTATCTGTGCACTTATGGAAGAAAATACCCAAATTGTTCAGAAAATATTAAACACTGGATATGCAAAATGAAACTATATTTTATTCATTGTATTTTGAATCTGTAGATCTGAAGTTGATGACATAGGAATGTTAGGTATCTTAGGTTACGGTGGGACTATATTATCATTTATAGTAGTGAACAGTATTAATAAACAAGAATGATCACATGAATTTCTTGTATATGAAGTGGAGACTATTTTGGTAGAAAGGACCAAGTGAAAATCTTCATGTTCTTTCTCCCCACCCAGCAAGATAGTAAAACAAATACCATATTCCTCATAGACATGCAGAAATGAGATCATAAGATGTGTAAATGATGTAGAGTTTGTGGCTCCTAAAACATACTTACTTAAAGTGATATGTGTGGCCAGTGTCAAAGCCATAATGAATCAGGATGGGCATGAGCGTCATCTAATGGGACACCTATTTCTACTGAAATCCAGTGTTTTAGTCAGCTATCACTGCTTTGACTGAAAGATCTGACCAGAATAGTTGTAGAGGAGGAAAAGTTTACTTGAGGTCTCACGGTTTCTGAGATCTTAGTCCCTAGAAGGCCAGCTCCTTTCCTGGGGGTTTGAAGTGAGGCAGGACATCATGGTAAAGAATGTGGCAGAGGGAAGCAGCTTGCATCATCAGGAAGAAGAGAAAAGGTCTCCACTCTCCAGATAGAAAATTTATACCCAACGCCATGCCCCAATTCCCATCTCCTCCAGTCACACCTATCACTTCAGTTACCACTCAGTTAATCCCTATCAGGAGATTAATTCACTGATTGGGTTAAGTTTCTTACAACCCAATCATTTCTCCTCTGAACATTCTTGCATTGTCTCACAGCTGAGCTTTTGGAGGACACCTCACATCCAAGACATAACATCTGGAAATGATATGATTACTAGAGTAGAATGCTATACCAGCCAGCACCTGGTCTGCAAAATGATAAGCATCTTGCTTTTACATACACATGAAGCATCAGCGGAACATGTACAGGTTTAAATTTCCTCTCGAGGATATGGCAATTCTGCACTCTATCAAAGCCAGTTCTGGAGATAATTGATTATCTTGATAACCTGTAGTGAATGAGAAAAAAAAAATGTCTTTCCCTCACTAAACCTGATTTTGTTATTTTCTAATAAATTCTCAATGGTGTCAACAGAAGATATAAACTTTAAGCCCAAAGCACACTTATCCTGGATGAGATCTACAAAATACTCCATGGCAAGTAGATTGTATTGTTATAGATCATGAAAGATAAAGAAATTTATCCTTCAACTTTCTAAGACATGATTTTTGTTTTCTTTCACAGTACTTCTGCCAGCATCAGGACTTAGAAAGTGCCTTACTCAGTGTAATCTACAAACTATTTTCTCCAATTAAGACACTCATATCAAAGCATTAGGCATAATGCAGTCCACCAGAAATAATTGGCATAATGAAATAATAGACTAGCCTGATAAAGTTCAGTACCAGGTAGGGATGAAAACCATTTGAAATTGAATTGCTGAATTTTCTTATTTTTTTATGGGATGCAATATAAACTTCAAAGAAGTGGCCAGTATCTGGGTGACATCTTCCCCACAATCCCAGTACCCATGAGCATAAAGAAAGGTGATATGGTTAGAAATATTTAAGACATTTTGTCCTTGCTTTTGACAATTTTGGTGGCCCTAGGGCCTAGAGGAGAAATGGTGGACCTAGTAAATAAAGTAATATCTCAATTAAATTTAGAAAATGAGGAGCTGCGTGTGCCAGCACACACCTGTAATCCCAACTACTTCTTATGAGGCTGAGGCAGGAGAATCTCAAAAAGAAGGGGGTGAGCTGTGTAGGTAGTTCAATGGTAAAGTATCCCTGGAATCAATCCCCAACAATGGGAAGAAGGAAAGAAAGAAAAAAAGAAAAAAGTAGAAAGGACAGAAGGAAGGAGTGAGTGAGTGAGTGGGGAAGAAATCTGACAGCCTACCTCATGTGTGTTATGCATTCCATGCTTCTGAATCAACAGGAAGGGAAGACGTTACACTGCTGATCAGGGTGGCTGATCTCAGTTGTGGTTACAAAATAACTACAAGAAGTTCAGTTTCAACAATCCAGGGTAACCCAATAGAGTACCAGTTATAACTCATTTGTTTAACAGAGTTGATTAGTAAAAAGCTGAAAACATCAGTAAAAAAACAAAACAAAACAAAAAAAACCCCCCACAGATGTCCAAAAAGGAAATCAATCAAAAGAAGTTAGATCATACAAAAATGAATGGATCATTCTGCAAGGAACCTTATCTGGTCCAATGAAGCTTCTGGAAGAAAGTAAGAGAAAATCTGAATCAGTCCTGGAAGTAAAAAACTGTAATTATCCTCTTAATCAGATTTAGAAAGAGGGATTTTACTTTGCTTTGTCAATTATTCTTCTTCCACCCACATTTGTCTTCACATATAAAATGCAGTAAGGGTGGATCGTGGGAGTTTCAAGTGATTGAATTGACATAACCAAATAGCTGTCAGGATTTCCTGGAGCTTCCTTTGTTAGAGACCAAATGTTGTATTTGCACACAACAATAACAGTTGGGTGGTTCTGGGTATTCTCCTTTCCCTCTCCAGATGTACTGTGCACCCTTCTCCACCCTGGTCTGATTCATGAGGCTCTTCTTTACAAACTCTATCAGGTGGGTTACTCTACCTGACTTCTAATTAGTATTGGCAAATGTGAGTCACCTGCAGGAACTAATAGAGCTAAGAGAAGAGCAATGTTGGATATGAGGTACTCTGCCTTTCAGAGACATTAAAACAAGGGGTGACTGCATCTCTACTAAAAGCCACAGTACCCTTAGGAAGAACACTTCCTTTTGGTAAAATTATTACCCTGGGTGCTGTAAGTGCATCCTCCCTTTGTCCTCTTACATATAAGGATGGCAAATTTTCTTTCTGTTTGTTGCTGTACCATTTCTTTGGAAATAGTTCCTTAATTAAATTAAATTAAATTATCACCAATTATTTTGTTTGAGTGTAGTTTGAGCTTAGGTCAAAATATTGACTGATTCTGAATTCCATTGAATTCAGGAATAAATATATTTTACTCAGCCTGATTCTCTTCAGTTCCATCCATTTTCCTGCAGATGATATATTTCCTTATTTATGACTCAATAATACTTCATTGTGTATACCTAACACATTTTCATTCATCTCCTGAACATCTAGGTTTGTCACATAACTTGGCTATTGTGAATTGTGCTACAATGTAGTTATACATGTATCTCTATAAAATGTTGACTTCAATTCTTTTGGATAGATACCAAGGAATAGTATAACTGAATCATATGGTAGTTCAGTGTTCAGCTCTTTGAGGAAACTCTATACTTATTCCCAAAGTGGTTGTACAAATTTCCATTCCTACCAACAGTGTATAAGAATTATTTTTTCCCATATTTGTACAGGCATTTATTATTTGTATTACTGATTATTGCCATTCTCATGGAGTAAGATAGAATCTCAGTGTGGTTGTGATTTCCATTTCAGTCAAGACAAGAGATGTTGAACTTTTCTTTTTTTCTTTCTTTCTTTCTTTTTTTTTTTTTTTTTTGTGGCACCTCTGCTGCTTTACCACTGAGCTAAATCCCAAGACATTTCAGTTTTTTACATTGAGGCAGGGTGAGCTGAGACTGGCCTTGACCTAGCAGTTTTCCTGCCTCTCAAGTAACTAGGATAACACACTTGCACCACCACTTTACTGATGTAGAGACTTTTAAGTTCTTTATACATTCTGTATATTAATTTTGTAAAAAGAGAAGATTATCTGGCAAAGATTTTCTCCCATTCTGCAGACTGCTGCTTCACATTGTTGTTTTCTTTTCATAGCAGAAGCTCTTTCACTTAATGCCATGCTAATTATCATCATGTTAAATGAAATAAGCAAGACTCAGAAAAACAAATGTTGTATGTTTTCCTTCATACAGAAACTAGAGAGATAAAAAATGAATGGCGGAGAGAGACCATCTTCGGCTGCCTGAGTCCTCAGAGCTGAGCTCCGGTCTTCCTGCGGGGCCACAGCACTGCAAATCCTGGTGAGATCTGGCCTGGAGTGGAGGTGATCACCAGCTCCAGCAGGGAGTTTAGGCCCTTTGGCACCATTTTTCAGCTTCCCTGGCAGAGAGAGACCATCTTTGGCTGCCTGAGTCCTCCGAGCTGGGCTCGGGTCTTCAGGCGGGGCCACAGCGCTGAGAATCCTGGTGAGATCTGGCCTGGAGCGGAGGCAGTCGCCAGCTCCAGCGGGGAGTTTAGGCCCTTCTGCACTATTTTTCAGCTTCCCTGGCAGAGTGTGATCACCTGCCACTGACAGAGCCCCCAGCGAGGAGCTCAGACCTGCCTGGGCTCTCAAGCCCAGTGTCTCCATCACTGAGCACAGTTCTGTGCCCCGACCCCAACTTGGTCTAGTGCCCAGGTCCACACGCTGGCCCAGGGTCTAGCACCTTGCTGTATCTGATTGTCTATCAACACTAGGCTGCCTCTGCCCAGAAGCATTGATCATTCCCAACCTGGAGGTAGTGGGACAGCAGCTTTCTTGGGTCCCCGCTTCATCAAGCACCTCTCAAACATCAGGTGAGTTACTGGAAATCTGCAGGGACACTTTAAATCTTTACAGGAAAATTGCAATCCTTCTGACTTGCACTACTAGAGGGGAAGATACACGAGCAACATGAGAAAACCCGGAAAGAAAGTGTCCCAAACAAACCTAGATGATATATCGAGAGAACCCAAAGACAGCATGGTAGAAGGAATGACAGAAAGGGAGTTCAGAATGTTCATAATTAAAATGATCCGAGAAGAGAATGATGTGATGAGAGAGCAGATTCAGGCTATGAATAATCAGCTACTAGAGCAATTGCAGGAAGCAAAAAATCATTTCAATAAAGAGATAGAAGTTCTGAGAAAAAAACAAACAAATCCTTCAAGGAAACAAGGAAATGAAGGAAACAATAACCCCAGTTAAAAACTCAATAGAAAGCATAATTAACAGAATAGATCACTTGGAAGACAGAACCTCAGACAATGAAGACAAAATATTTAATCTTGAAAACAAAGTCGAACAAACAGAGAAGATGGCTAGGAATCATGAACGAAACCTCCAAGAAATATGAGACATCATGAAAAGACCAAATTTAAGAGTTATTGGGATTGAGGAAGGCACAGAGATACAAACCAAGGGTATGAATAATCTGTTCAATGAAATCATATCAGAAAATTTCCCAAATATGATGAATGAGATGGAAAATCAATTACAAGAAGCTTACAGGACACCAAGCACACAGAATTACAACAGATCCACACCAAGGCACATTATAGTGAAAATACCTAACATACAAAACAAAGATAGAATTTTAAAGGCTGTGAGAGAAATGCATCAGATTACCTACAGGAGAAACCAATATGGGTATCAGCAGATTTCTCAGCCCAGACCCTAAAAGCAAGAAGGGCCTGGAACAACATATTTCAAGCTCTGAAAGAAAACGGATGCCAACCAAGAATCTTATGCCCAGCAAAACTTACCTTCAGATTCGATGATGAAATAAAATCCTTCCATGATAAACAAAAGCTTAAAGAATTCACAAAGAGAAAGCCTGCCCTACAGAACATTCTCAACAAAATATTCGAAGAGGAAGAAATGAAAAACAACAATCTCAGTCATCATGGGGAGGAATTACCTGAAAGAAAGAGTCAATCAAAGGAGAAACAAGGTTATGCTAAAACCCCCAAAAAAGCTACAATGGCAGGAAATACAAGTCATATCTCAATAATAATCCTGAATGTAAATGGCCTAAACTCATCAATCAAAAGACATAGAAAGGCAGATTGGATTAAAAAGAAAGACCCAACAATATGCTGCCTTCAAGAGACTCATCTCATGGAAAAACATGCCCACAGACTATAGGTGAAAGGTTGGGAAAAAACATCCCATGCACATGGACTGAGTAAAAAACCAGGAATCTCCATCCTCTTTTCAGATAAAGCAGACTTCAAGCCAAAGTTAGTCAGAAGGGATAAAGAAAGACATTTCATACTGATTAAAGGAAGCATAAATAAGCAAGACATAACAATCATAAATATTTAAGCACCAAACAATGGTGCATCCACCTACATCAATCAGATCCTTCTCAATTTCAGGAATCAAATAGACCAAAACACAATAATACTGGGGGACTTTAACACTCCTCTCTCACCATTGGACAGATCTTCCAAGCAAAAATTGAACAAAGAAACCATGGGACTCAATGACACAATTGCTAATTTGGACTTAACAGACATATATAAAATATTGCATCCATCAAAAAGCAAATACACTTTCTTTTCAGCAGCTCATGGTTCCTTCTCTAAAATAGACCATATGTTATGCCACAAAGCTACTCTTAGCAAATACAAAAACATAGCGATATTACCTTGTATACTATCAGATCATAATGGAATGAAATTAGATATCAATGATAAAGTTAAAAACAGAAACTACTCCAAGACCTGGAGATTAAATAATATGCTATTGAATGATGCATGGATAACAGAAGACATTAGGGGGGAAATTAAAAGATTCTTAGAGGTCAACGAGAAAAAAGATACAACATATCAAAATCTCTGGGACACTATGAAAGCAGTGCTAAGAAGAAAATTCATTGCTTGGAGTGCATTTAATAAAAGAATGAAAAGTCAACAAATCAATGACCTCACATTACAGCTCAAAGCCCTAGAAAAAGAGGAACAGATCATCACCAAAAGTAGTAGAAGACAGGAAATAATCAAAATCAGAGCTGAAATCAATGATATTGAAACAAAAGAAACAATTCAAAAAATTGACAAAACAAAAAGTTGGTTCTTTGAAAAAATAAACAAAATTGATAAACCCTTGGCCTCGCTAATGAAGAGAAGGAGAGAGAAACTCCAAATTACTAAAATTTGTGATGGGAATGGAAATATTACAACAGACACAATTGAAATACAAAACATAATAAGTTACTTTGAAAATTTATACTCCAACAAAATAGAAAACCTTGAAGACATCAACAGGTTCCTAGAGGCATATGAACCACTCAAACTGAATCTGGAGGACATACACAACTTAAATAGATCAATTTCAAGCAATGAAATAGAAGAAGTCATGAAAAACCAACCAATAAAGAAAAGTCCAGGACCAGATGGATTCACAGCCGAATTCTACAACACCTTCAAAGAAGAGCTCATTCCAATACTCCTCAAAGTATTTCATGAAATAGAGGAGGAGGGAACCCTTCCAAACTCATTCTATGAAGCTAATATCACCCTGATACCAAAACCAGAGAAGGATATGTCAAGGAAAGAAAATTTCAGACCCATATCTCTAATGAATATAGATGCAAAAATTCTTATAAAAATTTTAGTGAATCACATACAAAAGCATATTAAAAAGATAGTGCACCATGATTAAGTGGGTTTCATCCCAGGGATGCAAGGTTGGTTCAACATCCGGAAATCAATCAATGTAATTCACCACATCAACAGACTTAAGGTCAAGAACCACATGATTATTTCAATAGACGCAGAGAAAGCATTTGATAAAATACAGCACCCCTTCATGCTCAAAACACTAGAAAAAATAGGGATAGTGGGGACATTCCTTAACATTGTAAAGGCTATCTATGCTAAGCCCACAGCTAACATCATTCTAAATGGAGAAAAATTGAAAGCATTCCCCCTGAGAACTGGAACAAGGCAGGGATGCCCTCTTTTGCCACTACTATTCAACATTGTTCTTGAAATTCTAGCCAGAGCAATTAGACAGACCAAAGAAATTAGAGGAATACGAATAGGAAAAGAAGAGATCAAGCTGTCCCTATTTGCTGATGACATGATTCTCTATTTAGAAGACCCTAAGAATTCCACCAGAAAACTTCTGGAACTCATAAATGAATTCAGTAAAGTAGCAGGATATAAAATTAATGCTCATAAATCTAATGCATTTTTATTCGTAAGTGATGCATCCTCTGAGAGAGAAATTAGGAAAACTACCCCATTCACAATAACCTCAAACAAAATAAAATACTTGGGAATCAATCTAACAAAAATGTGAAAGACCTCTACAATGAGAACTACAGAACACTAAAGGAAGAAATTAGAGAAAGTCTGAGAAGGTGGAAAGATCTCCCATGTTCTTGGATAGGCAGTATTAAAATAGTCAAAATGGCCATACTGCCAAAAGCACCACACAAATTCAATGCAATTCCAATTAAAATACCAATGACGGACCTCACAGAAATAGAGCAAGCAATCATGAAATTCATTTGGAGGAATAAGAGACCCAGAATAGCTAAAGCAATCCTTAGCAAGAAGAGCGAAGCAGGGGGTATCACAATACCAGACCTTCAACTATACTACAGAGCAAAAGTAACATAAACAGTTTGATATTGGCACCAAAATAGACAGGTAGATCAATGGTACAGAATAGAGGACAAAGAGACAAACCCACATAAATACAGGTATCTCATACTTGACAAACGAGCCAAAAACATACAGTGGAGAAAAGATAGCCTCTTCAACAAATGGTGCTGGGAAAATTAGAAATCCATATGCAGCAAAATGAAACTAAACCCATATCTCTGTACAAAACTCAACTTAAAATGGATCAAGGACCTAGAAATTAGACCGGAGACCCTGCACCTAATAGAAGAGAAAATAGGTCCAAATCTTCATCACGTTGGCCTAGGACCAGATTTCCTTAACATGACTCCCAAAGCGCAAGAAATAAAAGCAGGAAGCAATGATTGGGATAGAGTCAAACTAAAAAGCTTTTTTTCAGCAAAGGAAGCAATCAGCAATGTGAAGAGAGAGCCTTCAGAGTGGGAGAAAATCTTTGCCACTCACACTTCAGATATAGCACTAATCTCCAGAATCTACAAAGTACTCAAAAATCTTTACACCAAGAACACCAATAACCCAATCAATAAATGGGCCAAGGAAATGAACAGACACTTTACAGAGGAAGATCTACAAGCAATCAACAGATTTATGAAAAAATGTTCAACATCCCTTGTTATAAGAGAAATGCAAATCAAAACCACCTTAAGATTTCATCTTACCCCAATTAGAATGTCTTTTATTAAGAATACAGGCAACAACAGATGTTGGCGAGGATGTGGGGAAAAGGGTACACTCATACATTGCTGGTGGGAGTGCAAGTTGGTGCAGCCACTCTGGAAAGCAGTGTGGAGATTCCTTAGCATACTTGGAATGGATCCACCATTTGACCCAGCTATCCCACTCCTTGGCCTATACCCAAAGGACTTAAAATCAGATTACTACAGTGATGCAGCCACATCAATGTTCATAGCTGCTCAATTTTACAATAGCTAGATTGTGGAACCAACCTAGATGTCCTGCAATTGATGAATGGATAAAGAAACTGTGGTATATATACACAATGGAATATTACTCAGCCATAAAGAAGAATAAAATTATGGTATTTGTAGGTAAATCATGATGTTCGAGGCTATTATGCTAAGTGAGATTAGCCAATCCCCCAAATCCAAGGCTGAATGGTCTCTCTGATAAGTGAATGATGATGCATAATGTGGGGTGGAATGATGGCAAGAATGGAGAAAGGATAGAGAGCATAGAGGGAAGGGAGGGGTGGGGTTGAGGTTGGGGTTAAAAATAATAACAGTATGTGTGACAGACATCATTGCCCTGTGTACATGTATGAATGCACAGATGGTGTGACTCTACTTTGTGTACAACCAGAAAAACAATTGCTGTACTCTATTTGTGTTCAATGAATCAAAAAATTAAATTAAAAAAAAAAATGAATGTCAAGATAGTAGAACTGAGACCATTGGAGTGGACCAGGAGAGGTAGGAGGTGATGCTAAGAGTAAATATAGGGGCACCAAATTGATCACATTATGAAATGTGCATATACAAATACGCCATGAAGAAACACACTATTCTATATAATTAATAGGCAGTGAAAAAACATTGATAAATACATGATGCAGAACCACTTGATAGGACCATATTTGGCTTCTTTAAAGAGCAATAATATAACAAAACAGTGGGTAACATACCAAATCTACTTGCTGATTTTAATTCTTATGGATAGATACTAAGGAATAGTATAACTGGATAATATGGTAATTCAATTTTTAGTCTTCTGAGAAACCTCCAAGATTTCCATAGTGATTGGAATGTATTTAAATATTAAAATAAGACTTTCATTATTAAAAGTAATTTTTTTAGCAGAGTTCAAAGACAAAAATTGAGCAATAAATTATTATTTTATATTACACGCTGAAATGTTGTTTAAGGTATATCTCATGTTTTATTTTTAAATCAGCTTTAATAGAATTCAAGATATGAAATGCTTTATAATTAAATAGTATTTTAATGAATTTCATTCTATTTTCTTTTTATAAATAAATCATTTTTAAAATATTGTACTCTGAAGGAAATTATTCCTGCTTGTTTTATTTCCCAGACTTCTTTGTGTTTGTGATTTTTAAAAATGCATAAAAATAATATCCATTTTTAAAAAATAAATTTAACCATATAAGTTATCCAACAATTTCCAAACCATTTATTTTCCCAATGAATACTTGAGATCTGAATTCAATTTTTTGAAAGGTGTTTGGGTAGTGACGGAGCCTGATGCCCTTATTGCCTCTTTCTTCCAGTGAGAAATAGTTGTAACACACCAACTGCTGCTTTATATACGTGTTCGCCGAGAACTCCTGAGTGGGCAGTACTAAGGTGACCACAAATCCTACTTTGTTTGGCATGGACACCACTACACATACTGTCCTGCTGTAGTTATCAACAATACACCTTCAAAGTGATCGGTTTGGGTGATACATTACATGCTTGCTCAAGGCAGTCCTACAAGCAGCTATTTTTACTTACAAGTCTTTTTACTTCATGATGTTTCCTTTCTTGTTATTTTTAAACATTCATATTCAAGAGCTTGCTTTGTATATTGCCTGTTAGTTCATCAGTGCTGTCTTTGAAACCTATTTAACATTTAGAGGGAAACAAAAGTTCTTGCAATCCCCAATGACTCACTGTTTAGTTCTGACTTTCAAGGGAATTAGCCCTGGTAATTCTCTGCTCATGAATGCCTGAGGAATTAGTATGGAACAATAGTTGGGAAAAGCTTAATGGTAAACACTCCCTGAAAGGTAATAAAGAAAGGTCATTATTTTCACAAATTTAAAGAGGTTGTGTCTAAAATATCCAATTCTTGTCCATGGTGTCTGAAATAGTCCTGACCTGAAATATTTTAAAATAATAATAATTAATAAGATAAATGCATGTGGATGAATTTTAATAATGCAAAATATGATTTGAACAAAATTATTCCTGAAGCATATTTTTAAAAAGGACCAAGTGAAACAAAGGAAACCAAGCAACACATCTTTCCCATATCTTCCATCTCATACATATTCCCAAGCACATTTTCAGTAGCATTGCAGGTATTATTTATGTTTACATTTAATTAGTCTATATTTTCCTCTTGGAAAATACGTAAATAATCTTCATACAAATGTACATGTTACTTCACTGCATTCAACCCACTGATCATATTCTTTATTCTATGATCCTATTTTCAATCCTTTTAAATAAATAAACATTAATTGAATACCTACCATGAAATCAGTTCTTATCTCTCAGAGCATTGGGGAAACATAAAACTATTAATATGATGAAGTTGTAATAAAAGATCCTCATAAATAAATAAAATAAATAAAAGACACACACACACCAGACTTACATAAACTCTTGATTTAATACTTTATGACCATAGATTCAAAGCATATATTCTAATCGATGATAATCAATGAAATGAATCTTGTGCCAATTTTTTTCTCATGTCAATGAGAAATGGAATATATAATAAAGCAACTTTGTCTTTAATCAACTCAGTCTTTCCCATCACAGAGGGAATGCCTAGTTAGTGCATAATTAATTTTTATCATGAAATCTTTTCTCTAGTAATTTCTTACTCCATGCTCTCAATGTTCCTGTTTTTGGTGATTAGTCAGTGAAAAGTTTGAATTTGGGGGTGTCATGCAAGTCCATTGCATTAAGCATGAGGCATGGTTATACCATTTTGGGCAATAATATATTTGATCAGTAGACATATGATATCAATTTCAGTCCTCTTTTACTAATTTATACATACATTTTTAACATCTATCAGTGATCATTGCATAGATCCATTATGGCATTAGACTTGGTAAAATTTAATTATTGGTAAGATTTAAAACAATTGTCTTCAACTATGCAATTATACATAAAGTAAATTATACATAAAATAAAGACAAGGTGTGTTACGTGTTTTATTTTTGTCCTTTATTTATCAACTTGCTGAAATCTGTCAGTACCTGACGGTGTCAAGAGAGACAAGAAAGGGAATGATTTCAGAGCTTCAATTTAGGTTTGACCTAGGACTTTAGTCACTCAAAAATAGAAAGACATAATCATAGGATGTTGGTCACAGCAATCAGATTTGAAGATGTCCTCTTTCCTCCATGAATGGTTTAAAAGTATAGAGTTAACAGGATTTTAAACTTTTCATTAAAGGCATAACAGGTCTGATTTTGCTATATGTTAATAATAAATACATTCTTTAGCAGAAGTGAAACACACTGAAAGAATTGAAAATGAAAGGGAAACTTTCTCATCTTCTTTGCTCAGTGTCAAAATGAACCCTTTTTCCTTACATTTAAACTCCTGTTATCAATTATTTCATTCAGTTTGTGTTAAGATTAACATTACGAAAACAGGTTTTTAACTTTAAATGAAGAATAGAAAAGAGATACAAAATTCTATTATTGAACTATAAATTCTGTAGAGAAGCCTCTCAATTTTGACCTTTGATGCATTGAAAGCACCTGCAAGATGTTAGAAATTGCTCAATATTGTAAATGGCTTTTGATAATTTTGGTTAACATTATTTGAGAGTGAAGGCCATCCTGGAATTTTATTGACTTGAGATGAAGGCATTTCACCAAAATGAACCAAAATCATAATTAATTAGGTGTTTCTATCTTAGCATTAAATTTTACCATTGTTCCTTAATTACAGAGAAATAGTTGGGGGGTTATAATGTTCCCTATATGAAGATATGCTGGATACCTGGATATTCAGAAAAAATAATCAATTTTAATTTCTCTTTTAGTGGTTGGTGTTATCTCGGAAGGATGTTATTATATTAATAAAAGTGGAGATTTCCCTCTTTAATGATAGGAAAATCTCATAAAATTTCATTCATGTCCAACTTCCAATGACATTTAATTCTCCATAATATATGCTATCTCTTTGTTAGCCTTTGACATTTAGTAGACAATTTTAAGCTTAAAAGTGAGTTTATCTAATATTAATATTCTCCAATCGCTGATGCTCAGTTGCACGTTTCTGAGGTGTTAACCCCTTCACCACTAGATCTAGGAAAGTTGGTTACATGTAGGAAGCAGAGCTTAGGTTTATGCTGAAAATGTAGAGAAACAGCATGCTTATTATCTTTTATATCGCACAGGATTCTTTCTTGCTGCTTTTATTGTTGGCGAAGGTTCTTGTTTGCTTTTCTTTGTTTAAACCAATAATAAATTTCTTGGATGAAATTCCAGTGAACTAAATAAACAGGAAGAAACCCTTTGGCAAACTTAAGTATGCTTTTGTTAAGGGTTTGTTCTATAGTTAAAAACTCTGTGGGCAAAAATGTATATTTTTAAAATATTCTTTGGCAAAATATTCATGACAGAAATATGAGTTTCTCACTGATATATTTGGGGAACTTCTGATTACTTAATTTACAAAGTATTCCAAACATTTCTATGGCCTGTACAGAGAAAGTTTTCAGTAATAAAGATTTTATTCAATGCAGTTTCACATATTGACATTGATATTGTGAGAGTTAAATTTAAAAATAGCATGTGTAAGTAATCGTTTACATAATTGTATGCTTTAAAGACTACTCAGTGGTTCGTTTTTTAATATTAACACTTAAGTCATTAAAGTTATAAAAAATGTTTTAAGCCTTTCAGTTCAGCATATATATTTAACTATCCTGTTCTTATATTTAGTGAGAATTAACAGTCACTTTTTGTTGGCTCTTAGTAATGTTGGACCCCTTTACAAACTTAATTAAACATCTTTGAGTATTGTTAAATATTTAACTTAACAAAACTTAACAAAACTTCTGAATACAAAGTAGTCCTCAATGTATAATGTGGAAAGTTAAAATTATCTTAAATGCTGTACACTATATAACATTCATAGACTTTGAATTTGTCATCAAAATTGCAAATCAATTATACTCTTTAAGCCAAAATTATAAAGTTATCACTATAATCAGGCAATTTTGCACCACACATGTAAAATACCATTATTGTTATTATGCAAAATATTATTATGGCTTTTTTCCAAACTGAGTTTCATATTTTCCTGAGATGAATTAGTCATGAAGAAAAGATTGACATTCTCACTACCTGAGAGTAATGAAGACTGGATACTTTGGCTCTGGGTAAAACTTGGACCTGTAGACATCCACAGTTTTTTCATTATTGATCAGGGAAGCTATTACACCATCCAGAGTAATTTGGGGAGTATCAGCATGCCTGGAGTCAAAGCAGACCAGATATGTGGATAGAGATGCTCACCAGATTTGTGGAGATGACACTGTTGATTCACATACTGTCCTATTTATGGAGCTTTTTGTCAGTGATTCCCTAACACAGAAAAGAGATTCACACAGTTTAACTCCTCAGATGCTGAATATACACACCATCTGATTCTTACAGACTCCGCCACTCTTACAAAATTTTATTATTAAACTGGAATTTTCATCTCTAGGTAAGGTATACACAAACTTTTTTCCCTTCTAGCACATTATCAAGGTATTTGCGGTTGACGATAGCTTGAAACACATGAGGACTTACCACTCTTGGATACAACATCCCTTGCAGACATTTAAAACTTAAATAAGCTTTACATGTGGCTATCTTCCATTCGCTTTATCAGTGGCCCGGTTTATAAAAATAATAATACTGATGCAAGAAACATAAATTCCTATGGATTATTAGAAAAGTTAAATTTTCCACTAAATCTCAGAGTATTTCTTTATTCCAAGCTTGGTTCCTTGTATTTAAGGATGTGTCTGTCTATCTCTAAGTACCATTTTCTACAATTTGTTTTAAGAGTTCATATATGAAAAAAAAAAAAAAAACTTGGTTGGGGCTTAGCAGGTTACACCCACCTCCTCTACTTCTGGGCTGCTGTGTTTGAACCTAGGACTGTCTGAGCTGATGAGCAGAGTGTCAGTATAAACTGGGTAGTCTCAAATTGGTGGGATTTCACCAAGAGTTTTCAGCAAAGCAATGCCCCTGCCTTGAAATGGCTCAAGCAACTTACCCATAATTCATTCACTGATCCTGACAATATTCTTTTCAAAGTTTGTACAGATATGTCCTTCTTGCACATCTCTTTACACTGAAATAATTTGTTACTATGTCTTCTTTAATCCAATTTTTGTACTACAATAATTTTCTAAGAGCAAGAATTTTGTAGCTCAATGTATAAAACATTTTGAGACAGATCATGAAAATTTAGAACACAAGGGAAGACCCAAAAGAAAGAAAGAAAAGTTGAAGGAATAGGCATTTTTTAAAATAACACTCTCTATATGCCATAAACTGAAGCAGATAATTGATCAATTTGTCTTATTTAATTCTCATAGCAATGCTTTAGGGAAGATACTATGTTATGAGTTATTCAGATGAAGAAACTGAGTTAGGATTGCAACTCAGATTTGTCTTCAAGCAAAGCACTTCCCACCACAGCCACCCCTGCCACATCACTTTAGAGTTGATGTATAGGCCCAGCCTTTTTATATAGAGAGCATTCAATTCAGTCCTGGAGAGCTGAGTGCCTTGCATGGATTCATTTTCAGTAAGAAACTCCAGTCCTCTTGAGACCACACAGTACTTTTTACTTTCTATCTACTAACCTTTTCACTCACACAACAGATCCTTTTTTAATATTAAATGTAAGAAAGGTTTCCACATTAGGGGTTTAGGTGCTCATAAATAGTTTGGCATGCATTTATATAGCAGGAAATCTTGCTAACAGCCGGTTACTGTAAAAGTGTTTATCAACATAGTACTCTACTCTAAATAAACTCTACAAGGAACACTGAATGAAGGAATATCTCAGGAAAGTCATTTTAGGTGTGATGGTTTGACATTTGAATTTTTTTCTCTGAAATATCTGGAATGAAAATATTATCACTTATTTATTTTTCTTGAAATGTCAGGTACATTTATAAACAATTGCCTAGATAAATATGCCCAAAGTTGGAGTTACCATTGAGCTAAAATTTTAATGAAATGAGCATAATGATAAATTATTTAAACTCATTCTTACTTTTGAAGTTGGAGTCAATTGAATTTTAGAGTAGGATTAACAGATTTATGGTTGTTCACATAATATTCTTAAAAATCACAAATACTATATAACTTCTGAAACTCAGAAGGAAGGGACAATATTATAAGCAATTATGGTTGTAATAATTTCCACTCCCCTTGCAGCCTTGAGTAAATATTGTTAGATATTATCTGATAAAATTGCATGAAATGAAGCACTATGGCATGCTATTTCATGACATACTAGTACATTTTTATTAGCATCACACTAAAAAGAGTCTCCAGAAAGCATTTCCTTGGTCTGTAAGATATTTATTGATCTTTGACAATTTTGTTTGGTTTTATTTAATTTGAGAAAGAGTCTGCAACTATGATATCCTAAATCACTTTAGGTTTAACTTTTGTTTTACGGGGGGATATTTGTCTTAAGAACTTTATGTAGTTATGAAAAAATACTGCTGTTCTCTGCATTCAAAAGTTCTAACTGGTAACAATGAAATTATGTACATTGAGGAGAAAATGTGGGATTGAGCATCTAAATTCTTTATATCCACTATAAAATTTTATTAGTATGACTACTGAAAAGTTACTGGAAAATCATTCAGCATTGCTGAGCTGTCACTTGATTATCCTGAACTTAGTAATATTGTAAAAGTAGAATAAAATGCCAAGTTAAAAAAAGAGAGGTTAAAAAAAGAGCAATAGTAAAAACTACAGTTCAGGACATTAATTTGTTGAATCGTGTGAGTTTCTGACAGGTAATAAACCAGTGATAGATGTGATCTCTAAAATTGCATGTGTATCATGAGCTGAACCCTCAGTCTAATGCAGGGTCATTGTATTTTACAATCTCATAAGCTTCCAGGACTGCCTGGCACATCAAAACAATTGCTTAATGTGCAATAAATTCTACAGCTAGCCATCTGCTTACCCTCTTGACCTTTCAAATATTATAAAAACCCAAGTCCATAATTTTTCACTTCATGAACCACCAGATTTTTGGAATACGTTATATTCCACAGTTACTTCATCTTTTCATGCAACCTAAGAGACTTAATATATTGGATAATATTTGGCAGCAACATCCCTTTTCTATTGGAATGGTTATGAGAGCAATCACTAGAGTTAATAAGATTTAGACTGGCTCTACCCATAGTGTAGCTGGATGTGCTCATGTAGACAAATGTGTGCTAGTTATGGCGATTCTTAAAATGCACCGTAATGCAAACTACAGTAAGTAAGGACTCTAAGACAGTTAACAAAGAGCAAAATTAATCCAAAATATTTATTTTTATTGGTAATACTTAACTTTGTATTTGTAAGAATAGAACATTCTATCATATTTACATTTTTGCGGTTAGGTCATGATTTGCTTAATTATTTAATGGTGAATTTCACTGAAAGTCACAACAATATGATATACACTTTTAAAGCGCATGTTTAGTTTAGAAATGTTTAAATAACATTTTGTATGTGTCAGGCATATCCATAGGGCTGAAGGGAGTAGAAATCTGAGACAAAAATAGATTGCATGACTTGTTCAAGTTCCCATAGCTAGGGGAAGATCTGAGAGTTTCTAATTCCTTTTTAAGAACTCTTACTAGGTTTGAGCATGACCTGATCCTTAGTCTTGGGGTAGAGAAGGCGGAACACATATATCAGAATAACACATAATATCAGTACACTATTTATAGGTTTTGACTTTGGAGACAAAATGTAGAGGCTGAGGATGATAATTGAAGAGAAACTGCAAGTTGGTTCAGGCTGATGCAGGGAGGGCAAGCAAGAAATGATCCATCAATTTATCTTCTATTTATCTTTTGTATTGAAAAGCGTTCACAGGAATGTGTGAAGAGATGATTATTAGTTAAGTCATTCCAAAACTGCAAATTAAGTTATAATCTTCCTTCCTTCTTTCCTTTTTTCTATAAAAATCAATTTTTTTTCAGGAAAAACCTGGAACAATTTTGGATGAGAAACAAAATTCTTTCCACTTTCTCAAGCAATTCCAATTCTAAAATTTTCAATTCTGAAAATCATTTCATTTATTTCAAAAATTTAAAAGAAAATTCTGCAAACACTCAGGAACACATGAAATTGAATAGCTTCCAGGAAAATTCACACATTAATCTATTACCATATGATAAATTTCATAGAATGATAAGATCTGACATCTATTCTCAATTGATAAAGCATATTATTTATTGCTTTAAGGAAAACATTTTTTTGACAAAACTTTCCATCAATTATAGCTGGTTCTAGCCTCTCAAGTAACAAAAAAATTCCGTAAGGGCAAAACCCTTGCAAATATTTAGCATTATATTTGAAGCAAAGGGAAGCAACATTTAATTGAAGGAGTGGAGCATATCTGGGAGAAATCACATCAAAACAACTGAAGAAATGGGTTAAATTGTTGTTCATTACCATTATCCAAATTAAATTGGCCAGAGAGAGAAATTGATAACATGTAGACATGTGGACCTAACACTGCTTTCTTTGGTTAAAATTATGGTTATAAAAATAAAGAATTGGGTATTAATGTATAATATGCTTAGATACAGTTATGGAAATCATCATACTGCTGTCATCTTTCAGTATTTTTTCTCATTTGATTAGGAATAAAATGTATAAATTCAGATTAGGTAAATTTAATTTGGGGTAGGGAAACAGAATTCATCCACTCTGCCTTTTGGGAATTAAAATTATAAC
>JAJEJO010003853.1:728599-746619 GCA_020662805.1 Glaucomys volans
AAGGTGGTTTGATTAAAGACTATTCAAGTAAAAGGTCTAACATGTAATAAACTTTCAGTACTGGTCAATAAAAGGGAGCTTGAAAAGAAAACATAAATGGTAGAGCTCAACTATTTATTACATTCAAACTACATGGCTTGAACTACACTATTAGTATCAGATCAAATGGATTAGACAACACCATTTTATTATGATCACCAGGAAGATCAAGCAGTATTTCAAAAAACTTTAAGTTTAATTATAAATGGTTTGTGTTGTTGTCGTTGCTTTTCTACTGTTTCATACAGCCTTATCAAACATGTTCTTAAATTTATAATATTAGTCTAGGAGTATATCTCAATTTTATTATTTAAATAAAACCATAATGAGCAAAAAGAAGAAAAGCAAGTATTATTTGCCGAACAATATGCTATGTGATTAAGTTTATCGAAAATAACACACCAACAAACATTAATTTCAGTCTTCATTTTTAAATCAAACAGATAACTATTCAAAGAAAAATAATTCACACAAATTTACTATTATAATCTCTGACACAATTGCTTGTCTTCCTATTTTCTTTTCCTACCACATTCCTCTTCCCTCACTAGTATTATTTTACATGCAAAAGTGTTATTCTTCAATGAAAATTGCTGAACACACTATTTCACTGTATTAGAACACTATTTGTATTTTTGGAGGGAGGAGGTACTGGGGAATTGAACCCAGGTATACATTACCACTGAGCTACATCCCTGACCCTTTTTAAAAATTCTGAGGCAGGATCTCACTAAATTGCTGAGTCTGGCCTTGAACTTGCAATCCTCTTGCCTCGGATTCCCAAGTCACTGGGGATTACAGGCATGCATCATGCAACTGCCCTAGAACAACACTCTTTCTCCAGAACTTCCTAAGGCTTGAGTTCTCATTTCTTTTATCACTTAGATTTAAGGAAGTGCCAGCTCCATCAATAAGCTTTTTTTGAGCTTTCAATCTGAAATAGCCTTTTTGTCCATTTTCCTCTCTTTGTATATTATTAGTTTAATTGTTCTGTATGGAACTTATCACATGAAATTATAATATATATTTGCTTTTTTTTCACAATGTCTTTTTCATGAGTGCAAGTTCAACAAGTGTTCGGTCATGTTGGATTTTTCTGAAGAATCCCCAGTGCCTGAGATAGGATTGAGCACTTTGAAGTCCAAAGTCACACTTTTTAATGAAATAGATCAGGACACTGAAAAGGGACTACTTAGATTAAATAATATCAGAAAAGGAGGGATGAATATAATGATGGAAAAATATATAAGAATGAAAAATTAAATAATTAAGATTAAGGAACAAGAAACTCAAACAGTGAAAACTTGACATATGTGCATAGAATTCTTTCCCATTCCTTGTTGCTATAAGTCTGTAGGATGACTTCTTTCTTCCAGTTTGAGATTTCAGATTCTCCTTAGTGAAAAGCTGATTGGCTCAACCTTGATAACTGTAACTATATCATGCACTAGGAATTGGATTGTAGAGTCACTCAATGTAGGCTCCATCAGTAAGGGCACAATTTTGAATTCTGTTGCCATTCCTGAAGAAAAGCTCAACAGACAACCAAAAAGAAGACTGCCAATTAATTTTAATCATAAGAAATGAGTGTGCTTCAAAAATTTCTCCATTTACAATAGTTTTTTTGTGATTTGGTGATAAAATAGTTTATATTTCAGGTTGATATTAAATAATTTACTAATACCTTTGTTGTAGAATATTTTCAGAGCAGTCATTTGTTGCTTACAATTCACTCAGATTGTTTGATAAAATCAAGAATTCAAGGGAACAGAAATTGCTGTAAGAGAGCTAAGTATATATTTTAGTGCCTTTCATTGTTTGTAGTGACAGTGGAAGGCGATAGATTTCGATAATAGAGGATAATAGAAGTTCAACATCAAAAATTATGTTTCAGGATACAGAAGGGTTATATAACATTTTTTTCTTGTTTTTAAATTTATTCAACCAAAACAGTTCACACACTTGTGACATCAGTGTTTGAAAGTATAGCACTTGTTTCTCCATATCCTCTCTGACTTGGCTATGTAAAGTTCAATGCACAAAAAAGAAAATTATTTACTTTAAATTCTTGCTGTATAGATCAATCAGATTTTGCCATAGTACTACCTCTCTTTTTACTATAAAATAGTGTAAAATATGAAGTATCTGTTGAGAATTGTGAAAATTTGAAAAGACAGAGCACTTTGTTTTGTTGAAGCAGATAATGGCATGGGATTCAAATATGAACAGGAATGGGTGAGAATTTTTGCAGTAATATGTGGGATTTGAGAATGTCAAACCCAAATGAAGTATATATAGACAAGCTAGTAATTATCTCATAGAAATATTTGAAAATTATATGAAATAATATATTAAAAATAAAATGCGTATAATAAAACAAAACATGGTACCACAATGATATATATAATTTTAAAGATTTATATATTAGTTAAAAGTTTTTTTTAATTTTAAAAATTACAACATAATATTGGTTAAAAAAAAAACACATTTTAAATTAAATTACAAACAAAAAATTTCCACAGTATTTATTAGAACTGAATATCCTGTAGTCACTAAAAAGAATATCAAAGTTCCTTATAAACAGATATATTGTTGAATGACCAAAACAAGGAAAAAACAGTGTGCATTTTATGGTCTTACTTGTATGATAAGTGGAAGGCAATATATATTAACATACACATACTAAGTGCAAAATTAACTTAGAAGAGCTGCATGAGGAACTGATACATCTTCTTGCCTAGAAAGAAGAAATGAGTGTATTTGTCAAGACTGAGAAAATAATTTTCTTTGCACATCTTTGTGTGTCCTTTGAATTATGAACCATATTGAAATGCATTGCCAATAGAAAAATAAATACATGATGTTAAATGCTAATTAAAAATTTCCCCTGATTTTCATACCTGATTCTTTAGAGAGACCAGAGATATAGGGAATCTGATCCAAAAGTTATAATGTCTTAGCAGTCGAGATTGATTTTTAAATACATAAGTACTGAATATCATCAGTCATTTTAGATTATAAGATTTTTTTAATCTCTCCCATTTAGGCCGTTTTAATTTTGGTTTAGGTATAAAATATTAAGACTGATTGTGGGGTTAGGGTTGTGGCTCAGTGTAGAGCACAGGACTGGCATGCATGAGACCCTGGGTTCAATTCAACACTATAAAGATTAAAAAAAAAAATGTTACTGAGAACCCTCCTCAACTGAATATTGCCTGTATTTGCAACTTTAGTCTATGCAAATCTACTTGAAAAAATAGAAACACTAGGAAAAATACATGTATTATGTCAAATGTGGCTATCATATCGATATAATGACTAAACGCTTTGTTTTTTTATGTTTAATAAATCTTTTGTTTAATCTAATTTTATCTAATCTTATCAGCAATACAACCATTCATTCAAAATCCAATGATTTTTGGGAGTTTAGCAAAATATAAAAAATAAATATTTTGCATGTTCCAGTTAAATCACTAGCAACTATCCATTGCGCCATGCCTATTAAGCTTCTTATAGATATTATAACCACTTAACTTTTGAAATGCAAAAGTGCCAAGAACTTAGGTTAATTTTTGCATGTTAAAGAACATTCTATTCTCTGGATGTTCCTCTCTGCCAAATAATTCAAAACTGAAATTCACAATGAAAAAAAAAATGCAGAGAACACATATTTTGTAATATTATGAACTGAGTAATATTTGTTAATCATAAAACAATAATGCCTTAGACTTAATTCTTCACACTTTCAGATGTAGCATCTAATTTTATTTACACAACTTTATATGAAACGCAGATCTTTAACAATGCCAATAGTGATTCATTTTTTTCCCCATTGCTGAGCATGGCATAGGATAAAAATAAAATTTGACAGGAACAAACATGTAATTCAGCAGAACACGGAGTTTAAAACAGTTCTTCTCCCCCATTGAAAATCAAATCTGCCGCAGACTTCATGGCATCTTGCCCAAAGGATAGTGTTAGAAATGCTGCACAAAGTTAAAAATTATGTCTATGTTTTGCTGGCACTTATGTTCAAGCATAGTTGTCTTATCATATTTTAAAACCGGCAAAATTCCATTGTGACAGATGGACAGAAGCAGTAAGTGCCAACCCTCAATCTGGCAGAATCCTTTACAAAAGGCTTGACTAGAAGGCCAAGAGCACAAAGGTGTTCTAAAATTCATCAATTCTGCTATAAAAATATATAAAACATTGCTTCATCAGTTAAGGCTTTGGGCATTTAAGATGACCAGTTAATCATACCTTTGAGATTATGGCAATTATGGGTAGCAACAATAACAGAGATTGCATTGATTTGAAGAAGCCAGGGATGAAATAAGATGCTTCAGAATGTAGGCACTGTTACAAAAGACAGACCAGAAACACACTGAAAAGGATGCTGAGGGAGAGATAAAGGCATTAGAGGTATTGTTAGGTGACCTGGCTTTCAGAGGCTTATTCAACTCTGTGATTTGAAGAGTCTACATGAGTCTTTTCTTTCTGTGCAATTAAAAAGGCACTGGATAGAGTAAAATGTTATCTACAAGGAATCCCTAAAATTGTTTAGTGGTCTGAAGGTGCACATTGTGATTTTATTTTGATTTGATTTTTTGTTTGAAAGATACACATTAGATAATTTTCATATTAGAAATATGTAGACCCTGGGTTTATTTTTGAAATAGATAAATTACTTTAGAAAAAATAAGTCACACATTAATTGTACTAATGTAATGATATGACATTTTTGACTAAGCTTCAAAAACTCCCTGATTAAGAATAAGATTATCCTTTCAACATCCTTTGATGTGTTAGATTTCTATTTATATTGTTTCAGTAGCACATTACCACTGATTTAGTGTTTTTGAGAGGTTTGTTAGAAGTTGCGCACAGATCTTACAGGCTAACATTAATGTTGGTAGAGTTGCATTCCTTCCTGAGTGAGGGTTCCAGGAAGAATGTATTCCCATGCTTTTTTCTAACTTTCAGAGACTGCATTCAAGGTCCATGGTCCCCCTGCTCTACCTTCAAATCTAACAGTACTGCATTTCTCTGATAATTCCTCTGTAGTCATATTTCCTTCTTTCTTCTGCCACCATCTTCCATTTTTTTGTATCCTCTCACTAGAGTGGGCTTTCTGTGATAACCCAGGAAAATCTCCTTATTTTAAGGTCATTTTATTAGCAACCTTAATTTTAACTACAATCTTTACTCCATAAGACCTTAATTTAGCATATTCACAGATTCTGGGGATTAAGAAATTAATGAATACCTTTGGGAATGGGGAGACATTCCTGCATTTATCACACTATATCCTCTAGATTCCAAAGATTCATGTCCATCTCTCATGAACAATTTATTCCATGATCACCAAGGTGTCAAAAAGTTCTCAATCCATTAGAACATGAACCTCCATTCTAAAAATCTACTCTTCATATCATCACGTAAATGAATCTCCAAAGTTTTAGTCCAAATCACCCAAATTTGGTTTGGAGGAGACTTCAAGTATAATTCATCCTAGAGTCAAATTCTTCCCTATTTGTTGACCTAGTAACAGAAAGGAAGCTATTGAGTCCTAAAAGACAATTGCAAGAGAGACATAGGGTAAGATGGACAGATACCTCCATTCTAAAGGGGAGAAAAAGGGGCTGGTGGTGTATCTCAGCAGCAGAGCACTTGCCTAGCATGGGCAAACTTAGTCTGCACAAACCTAGCATGCAGGGTTCAATTTCTAGCACCCCCTCAACCAAAAAGAAAACAGAGGTAGGAATGGAAGGAAAAAAGGGGGAATCACCATGCCCAAACTTTATCAAAATCCAGCCAATCAAACTAAACTCCCTTTTGCCTCAAGTCCTGAGAAGGAGGTGGTGCTGCTCTGTCCTCTGGGTTTAAGGCTGTACTCTAATTCATTCCTCTTTATGTTTGTCATTGAATAGTTTAATCACTTTCCAGCCTTTTGAGGTTCTGACAATTTTTTATCATTTCGTACTCTGTCCATTCAGATCCCAAATGGCTATATATTTGCTGGTATCAAATTATTAAGAATTTGGTGGAACCTGTGTGTTAGGAATTCACTCCATTTTAGCGAGACCTTTGCAGATTTTTCTCAGGTAACTCTATGTGGTCCTCTGCTAAGATGACTGAGGGGACCTTGGAATCACATGCATTATCTCTTCAAATTGCCTTTTTTGTGACTAGATATTTTTACCATTTGATCTTCCCGAGGTATTAGCCAAAGTTTGTGTGGAGTCTGAGTATAGGACAATATTCTTTGTAGGATCTTTTTGGTCCAATCAAAGGTGATTACAGGGTTTTAGCAGGCCTCAGGAGGGTGAACTATTTGCCCATGTGAAAGTTGATGGATAACCAATGCACTGCAATTTCCTGGAGAGAATTGTAGTCAAGTATTCCACCCAAGCCCCTCTTTTCCCAAGCCAACCAGCTTCATATGTACATTTGCATTGCAAACCCAGGTGCCTCTATTTGGAAGCCTCCTTATCACAGGTTTTGGCTGAGGACATTCCCAGACATATTTTCAAATTCTCATTACTGGAGACTTTGGCTGAGACACTTTTCTCCATTTTGACTGAGTACCTTTCCACTTTTAGTTCTTTCTTTTCTTCCCACTTCCTGGCCGATAGCCTCATAAATAGGAACATTTTGTTATGGACCTTTTGATAGTCAAATGACCCTCCTTGTTTTTTCTGCATATACTTAAGTGTCTCTCAGTGTTATTCCATGGAGGAAAATGAAACACTAGCAAGCTGCTCTCTCTTGATTACTCTTGTTTTCGCTGTCACAGTAAATTAGTAAAATTTGCTTGCAACTTTTCATTTGGCTTGCTCTTCTAAATGACCATAACTGCTGATTTATCTACAAGTTATGCCATCATACCCTCAGCATTTTCTCTCCTAGACTAAATCTCTTAATTTTATTTCTTTACTATCTGAGATGGTTGAGGATTTCTCAACTTCTGCTTCCTTTCTGTTTAGTAGCTCTATTCATCTATCTCTTTCCTCGCTCATTTTTTTGTGATTGGCAAGAAAGATGCAACCAACTCTGCTTGAAATACTTTCAGCTCAGTGTCTATTTTTCTCATGTGTGAGTTCTGGATTTTATAGAACTGTGGGACACAATTTGGCTAAACTTTCTATTAATACACAGGAAAGATCTCCTTTCCTCAAATTTCCAATAATACCCCCCCCCCTTTCCTTTCGAACTTCCCTCTGCAGGGCCTTTAATGTCCATATCTCTACAGACTGCTCTTAGTTGTTTGGATCTTAGCTAAGGCAATGTGTTTTCTCTACAAAGCTTCTCCCTTTCTTCTAAACATTATATAGAAGAGTCATTAACAGCCATGTTATTACTATTTACTGTCTGCTCAAGGTGATCTACGCTTTTCTGTCAAGATCCTCAAAAATCTCCCCATTTCTTCCCCTTGTCTGATTTTGAAGCCACTTGCTCCCACATGCTTAGGTATTTATTATAGCAACACCCACTTCTAGGTTTCCCATAGCAGTTGTTCTATAGCAAATTACATTTAGCGACAACATAAATTTAGTATATTACGGTAATAAAATAGAAAAATAAGATAATAAGTGTATTATATAGGTCAGAAGTCTAACATGGTTCTTACTCAGTTGACTTCAAGGTATCAGTAAGGCCATATCCATTCTGCAGACTCAGGCACATGAGGAGTTCTAATTCTCTTGCCTCCTCCAGGGCTCTCAGAAACCACCTTCATTAATTGGGTCATGGCCTCCCTCCTCCATCTTTAAAATCAGCAATAATGCCTTTCCGTAACCATCCTTCTATGATTAAATCTCTCTTTTCCTTTATCTCCCACTTACACTTTTAAGAAAACATACAATTACTTTGACTCCACTTAGGTTATCCAGGATCATATCCCCATTTTACAGTTATTTAATTGACAACTTTATTCCATTCACAAACTCTAATCCCCTTTGACTTATGCTATGGTTTGAATATATCCCCAAAGTTCATATGTTGAAAATTTAACCTTCACTGCAGTAGTTTTGAGAAGTTTGGAACTTTGAAAATTGGTTATGTCATGCAGACTCTGCTGTCATGAATGGACTAATGTCATTATCATGTAAGCAGAGTTAATAATCATGGGAGTGGGTCCTTGACAAAAGGACGAATTTGGCCACCTTCCCCTCCCACGTCCCATGTGTGCTCTCTCACCAACTCATGCCGTCCATCTTACGATGTCATGATGCAGAAAGAATCCTTCACTAGAAAGAGGACCCTCAATCTTGAACTTCCTAGCCTCAGGAACCATAAGAAATAAATCCCTGTTCTTTATAAGTCGTCCACTCTCAAGTATTCTGCTGCAGCAGCAAAACGATGAATGAAGATACCGTATAACAATGTTATGGTTTAGGTAGAAGAATGAGTAGAAAAACTCATTTGTGAGACAATGCCAGAAGGTTTAGAGGTGAAATGATTGGGTTATAAGAGCTTTACCCTAATTAGTACGTTAATCCTCTGATAGGAATTAACTGGTCAGGTGACCACAGACAGGTAAGGAGTGACCGGAGGAGGTGGGTAATAGGAGGCATGCCCTTGGGGTTTATATTTTGCTTAGAGGGGAGTTCTTTGTCTTTTGGCTTTCTAATGCCATGTTCGCTGCTGGTGTCCTCCGCCACTGGCTTCCACCATGATGTTCTGCCTTGCCTCAGGTCCAGAGCAATGGAGCTGGCTGTATCTGGACTGAGACCTCTGAAATCAAGAGCCTCCAAATAAACTTCCTCCTCTAAAATCGTTCTTGTCAGATCTGGTGGTCACAGTGGTTAAAAAAAGTTACCTAAAACACTAAACATTTTCACAGGTTCCAGGATTTAAAACATAAATATCTTCGGAAGACGATTTTTCTATCTACCACATTAGGATTGAGAAAACATAAATTCAGCCCCTGGGTGTGACTTGGCGCCGTCGCATCGCAGTTGCCGCAGTTGCCGCATTCGCTCAGGCCCAAGGTTGGGTGCAGGTGGCTCTGACTGAGCTTCCAGGCATTGACGGACAGACCGACAGACAGACCGACTGACAATGCGGCGCTCACACCGGCCTCCACTGAGGGCGCAGCGGGCTGCTGCTGACAATGCGGCAGAGCCCAAGTCTGACTGCGTTCTGGCCATGACTTTCAAGATTTTTCTCCTTTTTGCAGGACTTACGGTTAAAGTTCCTGTGGGGTTATATTTTTCCTCTAAATTGCTCCTTTTCCAGAGTCCGATGTTAATGTCCCCTGAAGACAGCGCCTTCGACGTGACCATTGTCACGGTGGTCGGGCTGCATGTTGTGCTGGTGAGTTTTGTCTTCATAGTGTGGAAGGAGGGTTTGGCTCAGCGGCGGAAAAACAAAAACGAATAAAGCAGCTTCCTCGGGGCTGCAGACTGGGGGGTGGGAAAGCACCTAAGGGGTCTTTCTTTTCTTTCTTGTTCCTATTAGACATGTTTATTTTTTTTATTTATTTTTTTGGGGGGGGGGGGGTGGGTTGGGGGGAATTATGTATTCACTCCAGCTCAGACTTCAGTAAAAATGTGGGTGGGGGAGGGCTGACACTTTTCGACCGCCTGTTAGTTGCCAAGTGCTTTTCATTAAGGACATAATGTTTTTGACTGAGGCTAATGTTTGCCTGATGTAAATATTAATGCCAAGATAGGAAGATAGGATGAAAGTAACACTGTAATTAGTAGGAGTATACTTTATTTCATATTAAAATATGTGTCATGATGTAATTTTTATGGCTTGGCTCAGGCAGCAGTTTTCTGAAGGTATCCTACCCTCATTGACGCTACTCACAGAGATGTGGATGTGTTGTTACCGCTGTCTACCTCTGCCTACTATGTGGCCTATTATGATGATGAAGTTGATAAAGTAAACCAACATCAATGTAGAAACAGGTCCCGAACCCACGCTCTTTGGTAAGCCAAAGTTCTCCTGCATGCGACTGTACTACAAATATAAAGAAGCAAGTGGTTGTTTCCACACACTGAGAGCTATAATGAGTAATCCAGAAGAAGATGGAAAAGATGCCTTTCAGTGCATTGCAGAGATGCTCCAGATCACCAAACAGGCCATGGGATTGGATGTTCAAGAAAAAACTTGAGAGAAAGAGCAGTAAACCTCATGAAGACATCATTGGTATCAGAGCTCAAAACCAAGGCTCATTCGCCCAGGGGAAGAATTTTTTGATGAGCAAATTTTCATCTCTAAATCAAAAAGGGAAGCAGACCAAATCCAATGTAAATATTGGCAACCTTCGAAAGTTAGGGAACATCACAAAACCTGAAATGAAAGTTAACTTTCCAAAGCCAAACTTAAAAGTCAATCTTTGGAAATCAGATAGTAGTCTTGAGACTGTGGAAAACTCAGGCGTGATGGATAATAAGGTTCAGGCAGTGTCTGATGGGGACATTTCTTTAGATAATGACTCATACCACTCTGATGAATTCCTTACAAATTCCAAGTCTGATGAAGACAGGCAACTAGCTAATTCTTTAGAGAGTGTGAGGCCAGTAGATTATGTTCTTCCTTGTGGGATTATTGCTTCAGCACCTCGATTAGGTAGTTGATCCCAGTCTGTCAGCAGCACTGATGTTAGCATTCATGCTCCTCCAGACATTACTGTTGCTCATGGAAGTGGGCTTGGAAAAGGCCAGGTGTCTCCTTTGAAGAAAAGTCCTTCTGCTGATAGCATACACATATTGACTGGTTTTGCCAAGCCTGTGGATATTTATTGCCACAGATTCGTGCAAGATGCACAAAACAAAAATGACAGAGCAATCAGAGACCAGGTATGTGTCTCAGCAAGCTAGTGAGGAAGGAAAACAAATGACCAATCAAGTTTCTAATGAAGAAACCGAATCAGAATCAACAGAACTAATACCTTCTTGACCATCTCAGTTGGATGTGTCTTTTCCTGCAACAGGCCCACAGTTTTTGTCAGTTGAACCAGTGCACTCTGTCATATCTCGAAAGGCCCCCAGCTCTGGTTAAGGCATGTTGGAACTTGAGGCAGGGCTTCATGTAACTTCTTCCCCTTCGGAGAGCAATAGCAGCAGAGCAGTCTCTCCCTTTGCAAAGATTTGCAGTTCTATGGTCCAGGTTGCTAGTATTATACAAGCTGGGTTAACCCATGGCATAAACTTGGCTGTCGCAAAAGTTCAGAAGAGTCCTACAGAGCCAGAAGTAGTTAATGAAGTCCAGCAAAAGGAACTTAAAAATACGTTTACACAATGCCAGACACGAATAATTCAGATTTAAATTTTTGGCCACAAAGAAGCCTCTGGCTTTTATTTGAAAGTTTGAAAAGGAGTTTTCACATATTAGGCTATTTTAACTTATATACAGATCACAAATTGTTTTATTGGGAAAGGTTTTAAAGGAGTCTGAACATGAGGTTTCCAAATTGGAGAGTCAAGAGTAGAAATCCCCCATCCTAGACTCTGTTGACCTGAACAGCTTATATTCTGTAGCAGGTCACTTTAGGACAGCCTGGACTGTAGTATGGAACATAGGAAGCAGACACAAAGGGGTAGACCCAAGTAAGGGCTTAGCAGTTTCCTGTTGTCAGTTCATTCCTATGTATTACCTCTGCAAGGTGGATTATATACTTTAGTTTTTAGTGACTTCATTGTTACTAGTATGGAGAAACATATTTTTTTAAAAAAATTTAAAAAAAACATAAATTCATGTAAATTGACTACAAAGAATAATGCAGCCATGTACTACAACTTGTGACATTTCTGCACAATGGCATTATATGTAGAGTACTTTGCAAATGATAATACACAGATTGTCATAATTTAATTTAGAGTGGAACCAATAAATTGGAATTTTAAAAATCTTTCCATAGAATACTTATAATCAGCTGGGTTTGTAATTGGAATTTTAACAACATCTTAATCATTTTGAGAGACTCAGTGACATGTTCTCCCCTAGAACTTGTAACAATTGTAAGAAAAAGCAATGCAAAGATAACATGGGTGTTCAACTACATAGCTGGGTTCCAGGTTTGTTTCTGCCATTGCAAGATATATAGGACTTTGATTTCTTTAACAAATTTTCTTTTCTAGAATGTGGAGAATCTTTGAAAATACTATGAGGCAACATTAATGAAAATTGTTTACTAACAAATTTTTATTGTATTTCTCACTTTAAATGACAGTTGTTCAAAGTTGAATAGCATGGACTTCTATTAAAAATGCTTGCTATAGTGTTTATTTGGGCCTGCTAGCACAGCCACAAGGATGTTGAAGTATAATCATTACAAACAAACCACTGTTCTGTGTTCTTGTCCAGTTTATGGATTTGGGGTAAAGATATTTATGTCATTCATAAATACTCTCTTAACTATAATGACACTTCCACTTAATTATGGTATAAATTTCTTAGATCTAATGGCATTCAATATCCAGAGCAGGCATTGAAATAATCCATTACTTTTATGCTTTCTTACATTGAATGAACAATATGATATTTTGTTCACTTGCTTTTGATTCAGTTTATTAACTTGCTTAGAACTTGGTTTAATGTATTATTATCAGTTGCTATTTTATGATGTTAATGTCTATGACCATTTATGCTATACACATAAATGAGTACCTTTCTTTTTAACCACAAAGACATTTTCATCCAATGGGAAAAGAAAACCAGAGTAGCATTATACTAAATTACAAAATCAAATTTTCTGAAAACAATGATCATATAATAACATATTTAGTTATTTACTTTGAGATATAGAGATAAAATTGAATGGAATTAGTAAAGAAAAGCCCCATTCCACTTGTATTATCTATACTTTCTGATTGGTTCATCTTGCGTGTCACTGTGAGTTCTTAACTTTGTTTCTCCACCTCTCTTTTAAATTAGCATTTGATATGACCCTTGTCCCAGAAGAAAGAAATGCCAAGTAGGAACATTCAAATTCAATCTTGGCAATTATTTTAGCCAAATCTAGAGGGAGCAATATTCTTTCAATAACTTTCTACAGTCGAATTTCATGTAAGACTTAAAATGCCAATACTAAGATATAATTATTTTAACAGATCCTCCTGAATTTATCACATATTATTCACAGATCTTAAAGCATTTTTGGAAAATTATTGTTAATACTAATATATTTTTCATTCCCTTGAGATTATTGGAAAGAGACAGAATCATGTACAGAGGGGTTAGATGACTTCTAAGATCCCAGGAGACACTGTAGGGTAGGAAGTTCAGAATCAGTTTAAAACCTTGTCAATGATCAGAACTCCAATCCTTACTTTGTAAAAAGAATAATTAATCATACAATCAAATATTATGGTAGGACATACAAAAACCTCTAATAGTTATGAAAAAAATTCAGGGATTGTAAAAAAATAATTGAGTTTCTCAAAACTTCCTTTCAGGCATTGTAGGACTAAAATATAATAAGAGAATGAACTTGGTTTGAACTCTGCAGACTAACATTTTTTATCATTGTTAATACGTTTCACTTACATTAATAGGTCTCTGTGAGTTCCCTCTTGTGGCTAATCTAAAATATAAAAAGCATGTTTTCCTCATTTACCTATGATGGCCCTGCATTAGGGAGATAAGGCCCTGTAACTGCCAGTTGTATGAGAGATTTGTGTCTCAAATTCTTTTCTGGAGTAGTTTCTTAAATCTGTTGATGATTAAAATGCATATTTTATGCTGCTGTTATAGGAAGGAATATATTTTCACCAATTATTTTCCTAGTTATTTCCAAACATATCAGAAGAATTGTAAAACAAATTATAATTCAAATATTGCCCTAGGAAATAGTAAAATAGTTTCTATGTACATACAAACATAAAGTGCACAAGACGTAATATCTGTCTCAACAGGGAAATACTATTATAACTCTTTTCTCATCCATAAATATTTTGGAATCTTAAGCTAGCCTATTTTTTTAGGCTTTAAAGTTGTACTGGTGTGTCCTAATCTGGCAAACATTTTATCTCTACCTTTCATATCTCATGATTTTCAATGCACTCATACGGGTTCATCTCTTGTTTATCTTACATAATAAATTATAACCGTTTTGGAAAGAAGATCCATGTCTGAAATAAACTTCACACATCACCTAAACTCTTGGTCTAGTGCTCTGATTTGTGGGCAATAAATAATGCAGAATCAAATGAATTCTCATAATCATGAAATTTTTATTGAATGTTGATAACATGGATATTTGGATAGTATTGAATGCACAATATGTATTTCCAATGAAAAATAGAAGCAAACAAATTATCTATATTAAATTAAGGGATTTGATGGAATATTCTTATTTTTTATTCACAAATGAAATGGATTTTTTATAATATGCACAGAAACTTCATAAATGCCAATAATTTGTCAAATTATTTTCACTGGACTAAATTAAATTATCTTTTATTCTTAAGATAAAAGTCAGCTAAGGTTCATGTTTTTAAGAGCTGCAAACATGGCAAGTTAGCAAATGCTATGCTGATGAGATATTAGTGTAGATTATTAAGTACTTAAACATGCTGAAAATACCAGGTTTATCTGAGAATTCTATAATGTTCTATGTTAACTAGAGTTGAAAAATCACGTGTAGAAAAAAATGCCACGTTATAGCAACTTCACGTAATTGGAAGAGGAAAAAAATACAAGACAAACATACACATGAATGTACTCACACACAAACCCCACGCTCCCTGTAACTACGTACAGGACTAGAAGAGAGTTAATATTATATACTATGCTTTACACATAAGAGAATGTAGAGGAGGGAGTCTGCCTTGAAATTTAGAAAGAAAAAAGGAGAAAAGAAAAAGCAACTGTACATGTTGTTGAACCTAAATGCATGTACCTGTAAGAGTGGCCTTTTGTTAAGCAAAACTTTTTAAGGAAAGTGGAGATAGGCAGGAAAACTAAATTTCTGTATAGAAAACAAAATTGTACAGTAGCATTTTGGGATTTTGTATTCCAGCAGTATTATACATTATCATAAAACCTTGATATTATCTCAAACTTATAAATCTTCTATATAAAACAGGCTTTTGTTCGTAAATCTTGGTGGAAATAAAGGAATGGTAGTGACATCCACTGTGCAGAAAAACACAAGGCAAATGAAAACCAAATAAAACAGGACTAAAACAGCATCACGGTGTCCAAAAAGCAAGTGAATAAGGATAGATTTGAATAATATTTCTTGGAAATGAAAAGAAACTGTGAGTTGATAAGACCAAACAACAAAACACCTAGGTAACTAAGATGACTCATAGGTTGCACTTGATTAATAACTTTATTTAAAACCTTCTATAAGCTTCAAGATTCAAGCAAACACTACTAACTCTTTTCAAACTCTTCTATAACCAATATGAAAGAGTAGAAAAGCTATAGAACTATGGAAAAACGGATTGGTATGTATTACAAGTGAGGACACCCACATTGCAAATAGATTCTGGGACAAAATGAATTGAAAGCAGAAAGAAAGAAAAAAATGGATGAACTTCTGGATTAAACAGAAAAAAAAAATCAAACACATTTGGGATTGGAACTTGTATTTGCTTGTGACCTGAAAAACCTTAAGGCAAGAATATGATTTTGAGTTGTCTCTGATTCATAGCACCCTTATTTTTGTATGAGAAATGAAAGAAAATCCTTACCATATAAAAACATTTTAGATCAACATCATTGCATCTTTCAAAGATGATGAGCTTTATTCACATTCATAGAGCAAAAATATGAATTGAGTTTGTGGAGTTGAGCATAACAGTGGTTCTGCCTAAATCCCAGGCTTAAAAGAAGTCTAGTGGATATGTTACCTGGCAAAAGAGATCTCAATGAACATTTAATAATAAATGAAAAACAAGGAATCAAGAGCAAGTGTCAATATCAACAAACAAAATTTTAACTGGACAAACAAAGACTAGAGATCACAAAATTTTCAAATAAATACATTTGTAACTGGTTTAGAAATGAAGGTAAGTAATGAGAATTTATTTTTAATTTACCAAAATGAAGAAAAAATAAGGAATGGAAAATAAATAATGAAAAACTTACTATCTTTTATAGTCAATTATAGTCAGTATGGAGAGCAGTGTCTTTTAGACACTGCTAAAAGAGTAATAAAAAATGTAATTCCAGTTTGAATGACTTACCATAAATATATTACAGAAAATAAGAGGAAAGAAAATAAAAGAGAAGTTTAAAAATAATGATTATAAAGAGAAAAGATGTAGCCATAAATGGGATTTCAGAAGGTGATGTCAGGTAATATAAATGGTGAAACAGTCTAGATTAGGTTACATAATAGCTGAACATTTCTAGAATTAATATGAGATTGGAATTATAAAATTTGCAAATCCAAATTACTCTTGACCAAAATACATTTTAAAAATTATATGCCTGGATACATCATTGTGAAAAACCAAAATATCCACTACAAAGGAAGAAAGTCTTAAAAGCACCAAAAACAATAAAACAAATTCTATAAAGAAGCATTAGATTTAAAAGCTCAAAGACTGAAATATTGCAATCAAAATGTGATAAGTATCATGTATACTGGATAAAAATATATTTCAAGCACTAAATTAAAGTTCAAGTTAAAATAGTCTCCAAAAAAAGAATGCTGAGACTGTTTATGAAAAATAAATTCTTTCTAAAAAATGTTTACACTTCATACTAAAAAGGAAATCATCAAAGAAGAAATAATGTGAGAAATAATGATAAATAATATGAAAATACTTAAATTTAGAACAAAGATTCTTTAAGACAGTTAAAATAATACTGAAATAGTAGATTGAGAGAAGAAAAATAGTGGTATATGTCATGGTAAGAATAGTAAAATCATGGAGATGAAGAGAGATACTGGAATTTGGAGCATACCAAGATAATTGTGATGATTAAAACCAATTATAAAGATGCTTAATTTTTAAAATATTGTTAAGTATGAATATTGTCTGGAGAAAAACAATGACAAATTTTCTTTTTCCTACCAAAGTGAAATTATTGAAAAAATTACCAATAATCCTAGAGAAAAACAGAAAAAATGGCAGAAAATTAGATATGGAAATGCATCTAAATGTACAATAATCACAGTGAATATTAAAATAAAAATCGCTTAGGTACACATTTCATACTGGTAGCAAATCTGACAGAAATCCAATTCTAAACCACTTATAAATCTCTCAAAATAAAAGTAAAAATTCAATGTTAATATAACAACTGATTCAGATGTTTTATGATAAAACCAATATCTAAAAATAATCCATATTTATATAGTGACAGCAAACACGTTAATGTACATTTATATTACCATATAAATATGTCAGAGTTAAAATAATTTTCCAAAGATGTACAAATCCAATATAAAGAAAAACATTCAAGACTCAAATAAATATAGTTATACATTATTTGTGAATTAGAGGATTTACATTACAGATGTCCCCAAATTATCTGTGTGTTCAAGTGCAATCAAACTTGTTTTTTTTTTTAATTCAAATTATAAGATACAAATTGAAAATCAAACTATCAAGGTGCAAGAAATAAAAGCAGGAATCAGCGATTGGGATAGAGTCAAACTAAAAAGCTTTTTCTCAGCAAAGGAAACAATCAGCAATGTGAACAGAGAGCCTTCAGAGTGGGAGAAAATCTTTGCCACTCACACTTCAGATAGAGCACTAATCTCCAGAATCTACCAAGTACTCAAAAATATTTACACTAAGAACACTAATAACCCAATCAATAAATGAGCCAAAGAAATGAACAGACACTTTACAGAGGAAGATCTACAAGCAATCAACAGATTCATGAAAAAATGTTCAACATCCCTCGTTATAAGAGAAATGCAAATCAAAACCACCTTAAGATTTCATTTTACCCCAATTAGAATGTCTTTTATTAAGAACACAGGCAACAACAGGTGTTGGCGAGGATGTGGGGAAAAGGGTACACTCATACATTGCTGGTGGGATTGCAAGTTGGTGCAG
>JAJEJO010003854.1:0-92066 GCA_020662805.1 Glaucomys volans
TTTCTCTCCCCAGAGGATTGACAATGAATGCAGAAGAAGAAATATAGACAGACAGGGAGAGTGAGGGGATGGGGGCAGGGCTTTGTCAAGGAGCCCACTGGTTTTCTGCCAGGTAGGGATGAAGTCTGGGGATTCATTATCAACAATGTGACCTAAGAACAAAGAAAGTCGGTCTAAAAGGAGAGGACTAGAGTAGTTTAAGTTTGGGAAGAAGATTGATGGAGGGGAAGACTGTTGTGCTGGGGGTGGGAATGCAGCTCAGGGGTAGAGTCCTTGTCTAGTATGTGTGAGGCTCTGGGTTCAATCCCCAGCATCACAATAATAATAATAGTGATAATGATAATTATAATGCCAAGTTCACGTAACTCCTTGTTTCAGGTTGAATTTTCCAGAAGCAAATGCTAAGGTTTGGGTTTTAAGAGTTGGATTAGTGATCTTCTCCTGAGAAGCCCCAGGTGACCTGTGGCCTCTGGCATCTCAGCAGCCTGGCACAGCCAGGCCTTTTTCAACCTGCCCCACTGGGTCCCCAGATGAGTGCTCCTGGGCATCCTCGGTCAAGGATGTTTCTGCAGAGTTGAGGCAGATGCTGAGCAGATGATAGCTGAGGTCTGCCTGCTGACAGTGAGATAAAGCTAAAACAGGAGTGGGGTGGCATGTCCCCATGATGGCCATGTTCTCCCAGCATAGCATTCAGACCCACATTTCTGAACCCATTTGCAGTGTAGAGTTCCTGCATTGCTCTGTGGGCTTCCCTTCCTGAGGGGAAACTTGGACAAGGAAGGTGAGAGGACAAACCAGGCCCATGTCTGCTTAGTTGGTTGCGGGCTGCAATTATTACTCATCTCCCCTTTTCAATGTCCTTTCTAAACTCTCCTTGCCCTTGGCTACCAGTTCTGCTGGCCTCAGTAGCCTACCTGGATAAGGGCTGCAACCCAGGCCCTTATCCCCAAGGGGCCATATGGTTCTGGTCCCCACACTGTTCTTAGTCCTCTTTACTTGGCTGTGTACAACCAAAATTGGGCTAGGGAATACCGTGTGGACTCACCTGAATTTTTTCCTGGCCCATGTGGAGCAACAGGCCTGCCTCCTCCTTATGATCAGAGGCAATTAATCCTGCCAGGCAAGTGTTCTTCTTTCTTCCAGTCTCTGGACACAAGCAGCCCATACTTCCCCAGGTGGAATATGGTATGAGGATCTTCATGTTTTTTGCCCATTTGTCCAACTATATGTTCTCCCTAGATCTTCTCACCAAGGCAATCTTCTTGTCTCCAATCTTCCAGGTCCCTGATCAGCTGGCTGCCTTATTTGATGCCAACTGTGCATGCACAAATATTCTAACCTTGAACCTTTTCTCTTACCAAAGTAGAGAGCCAGATATACCCAAATTTCTGTCCATGGGAATTTTCCTTTGTCACTATCTGTCGAGGCCTTGGCTGAGTGAGGCTGAGGGGCAGCTGCTGCCCATTTTCATCTTGCATTAATACACTGAGCTTTCTCCTCCTTCTTCAGGTAGTTGTACATAGTCACCGAAGCAGCATCAGTGAGCTGAGGAGGAATGGATGCTGGGGCAACAGAGGTGCAGGCCGTAGGGGTCTGGTCTGCCTTCTCATGAGACTTCTTATGTACACTAGTCCTATTTGTGTTCAGTTTTGGATATACCTTTCATTTTGTGAAGGGCCATTGCTGGGCTACTCTATTTTGACTTGGTGAGTCTGAAAGGACCCAACTTATAATGGTTGGATTTAGAAGCTTGGTCACTTGGTGACCAATGGTCAGGCATTCTGTCTCTACCAGAGCCCAGGAACATGGCAGGAGTTGTTTATCTAAAGGCTTTTCCTTGGTCCTGAACCTCAAGGGCCTATTCTGCGATTCTCCTACTGAACCTTGCTACAAACTCCACGCAGTAATTTTTGCCACCACTGAAAACTATACCACCATTGCATATGCTAAATCACAGGACCTATGCAGGAAGGCTGCTCGCACTGCAGGCTGAGCCTGCTTCAGAGCTCTTGCCCTTTCTGCAGCCCAAGTTCGGCAGTCTTTCACCTCACCCGGTACATAAGCATAGAAGTAAAATATGGTGCTCCAGAAACCACGATGCCCACTAGGCATTATGTGCCCTTCTTCCTGGTCAGAGGTAAACAATGCAATTATTTGTCTTTTTCTCTAGAGCACTATCCAGCACACCCTGACCACTGCTGGATCACAAAACTCCAATGGAAGGAGCAGGCCCTTTTATATTCATAGAGTTCATCTACACTGATAAGTCTGTCTGCTCAGTGCTCGCCTCCTCCAGTCCTCTCTATAGAGTTGACCTTCAGTTTTTTTTCTCTCTCTTCTTCCCTAAAAACTACTTTCTCTTATCCAGTTAACATCAAAATACATCCCTTTAGTGAATAATCAGAATATCAAGGTCTTACTCTATACAAAGCATTTTAATAAAGTACTCTGGGGTCTTTAATTTTGTATCAGACCCTTGCTGCTATATTATAAATAGACGAGCACACTGTCAAGGTCACAGTGAGATGAATGTTCTAGAAACATTGTGGAGAGGAGAAACAATCATTGAAATAATTGGATTACCTTCTCTTCTTAGACTTAAGATTTCTCTTCCCATAGTAAATCTTGTTAGAGAAAGTTTTATTGCCTACCCTTATGCATCTGTCTTCAATGACTGGTTCAGGTTTCCCTGTGTGCTCCTAGCAGTTCTGTGAAATTGTTTGCTGTTGCTTCTTGTTGCTGACTTTCTTGTTATGATTTGAGATATTTCGAACAAGAGCAGTTTGTTGCTGACCGCATTGACCACATCCTCACCAGTATCAGTTTACTTCCAAGTTCCTTTTTTATAAACCACATTATCAATCTCTATAATAATAATTCATTCTTTAAGTATTTCAGATGCTTTTTCATAATTCATTTAACTTTGATTTACATCGCCTCCTGGTCTAGTAGAAGCAAAGGTATTTATACTTCAGGAGGATTAGGGCAAGTTCTGAATGTTTTGAGTCCTTTGAAGTAGGACATTGAAGGAGGTATGCTGATTCTAGTTTTCTTCCTCAAACCTTGACATTGATATTTTTTAAAATAGTTAATTTTAGTTACATATGACAGTAGAGTATAATTTGACATATTTGTACAAACACGAGTGCATCTTATCCTAATTAGGATCCACGTCTTATGGTTGTACATGATGTAGAGAATCACTGTGGTGTATTATATACAGATATAGATAAAGATATAGATATAGATAGATATGACACTGATATTTCTGAAGTGAAAACAATTTAAGAAATACTGTATAGAAACAAATAATGTATTAAGAGATGAGGAGAAGGGGCTGGGGTTGTGGCTCAGTGGCAAAGCACTTGCCTAGTCCATGCGAAGCACTGGGCTCAATTCTCAGCACCACATATAAATAAACAAAGGTCCATTGCCAACTAAAAAAATGTTTTAAAAAAAGAGATGAGGAGAAGGGCAATTGAAAGGCAATTCATGAGATGAAATTAAAATACTTCGCAATTATTTCTATAGTGAAGATCCCATTATAATGTTTGAGCATGATATGTAAATTTTACAGTTTGCTCTCAATCTAAATGTTTGCTTTGAAAAGTTATTGGCAATTACAGTTATTTATGCCTCAGAGTAGTTTCCTCAAATTGAAACTAATTAGGAAAAAACCTAAAAACTTTAATTACTCAAGAAATATTGTCTAATTTGATATTACTGTTAATATGACTCAAACTATGTGAAACCCTTAATTATAACTATGTAATTAGTGATTTTATTGAAATGCAGGCAATAAAAGGGAATGTAGGGAACAAAGACAAAATGCATTATGAATTGCATGTTCTTAAGTTATTACTCTTCCCAACATCTCTGGACTCTGAACAGACCATGCACAATAATGATTCAATTCTATCTTGTTTGATGTTTTGCCAACTTTCACATTTTGTCCTGTTTTATTTTTTCTATTTTGTCATTAAGAAAATTTATCAGGGGGGCTGGGGCTGTAGTTCAGTGGTAGAGCACTTACCTAGCACAGGTGAAGCACTGGGTTTGATCATTGGCACCACACAGAAATAAACAAATAAAATAAAGGTATTGTGTCCATCTACAACTAAAAAATTTTTTAAAAAAGAAAATTTATCAGAATAGAATATAGTTCACTTAACAGTTTGTTAACTTGATTTATAACTTTTAAATGTTCAGACTCATAGGATATGGCTGTTCTTTAACAATTTATTTGTATGATGTGGCCCCAGTCTCCACGAATCTGTGAAGAAACTCTACCTCCACGCCTTAGATATTTCTTGACAGTCCCATATTCACATGATTCTAAAATATTTTTTAATGTCCAAAAAGTTAAATAGGAAAAGTACTAATTGATACCTGTATTGTTTGGATGGGAGGTATCCCCCCAACATCTCCATCATTGCAGGAATGTTCAAAGGTGGAATGGTTATAGATTATAAGAGTTATGACCAATCAGTCCTCTCTAGTTTGAATGGACTAACTGTGTGGAAACCATAGGTAGATAGGGTGTGACCCAAGGAGGTGGATCACTGGGAGTGTTTCCTGGAAGGGTGCTTCTTCCCTGTGGCCTCTTTCCCCCTTCCTTATCTCCTTCCTGGCTTTGCCATGAGCTGAGAAGCTCTCCTCCACTGAGTCCTTCCCTCATGATATTCCGCCTCATCTTGGGCCTAGAGCAATGGAGTTGATCATCTACAGACTAAGACCTCTGAAACCATGAGCCCTAGGTAAACTTTCTTTCCTCTAAGTTGTTCTTTTCAGGTGTTTTGTTTCCAGCAACACAAAAGCTAAGTAAAACACTACCTTAACTCCATCCACGATATGTTTACAATAGACTGCAAACTATCTCCCAAAAAATCACATGAATTATATATGTTAAATCCTAATTATGGTTTCTTATCCCTCTGCACATGCTTTTTACAGAAACATCAACATTCTGTTATATATTATCCTATACCTTGATTTTCCTACCTAACATATTTTGGTAATGTTTCCATGTTAGTACAGAGAATCATTTACAATAGCTCCATAGTATTCTAATATGCGGATGAACTGCATATTATTATTTAACTTGCCCCACACTGAGAAGGACATTGGGGTTATTTCCAATTTGCTAATATCACAAACAAAACTGAATTGAATAAACTTCTAAATTCATTATTCTGTTGTGCACATGTAAATCTGTGGGACAGAATTATAAGAAATCAATGCAGCATCAGAGGGATGGCAGTGCTTCTCCACTAGCGATGTTAGGATGGGCAAATTCCTTGCTTAGGACTGACTTGCCTACTGCAGCCTGTTGGCCATTGCTGCTCTTTGTCCACTAATGCCAACAACACCCTGAAGTCACGGAGTTCAGCTACTGTGTATTCTTTCACTCTTCCTCAAGCTGCCTCAGAGCAGCAGGGGGGATGGTGGTGTCTCCAAGATTTATGTCCATAATTTTATTGGTATTTATAATTTCTTCATATTTCTAATTTTGTTTCTGCTTGCTAGTTTGATAATATATAAGCTTCCTGTGGCTGTTTTAATAAATGACCACAAGCTCGGTGGCTCAAAACAACAGAAATTCATTCTCTCACAATTCTGGATAATAGAATTCTGAAATAAGTCTGGACCCAAGGTGTCAGCACATTCTCTTCAGAGACTGTAGAGAAGAATCTGTTCCTGGCCTCTTCCAGCTTCTGGTCGCTGTAACTTTTCCTTGGTTTGTGGCCATATCACTCCAATATTTATCTCTGTATTAGCTCTGAATCACCATAATGAAATACCCGACACAGGCTACTTATGAAGTAGAGAGAGGATTACTTAGGTGTAAATTCTGCAGGTTCATGTCCAAGACCGGGAGGCTCAATTGGCCTCTGGCAAGGGTAGTATATCATATTGGAGCATGTATCAAAGCAAGTGCTTACATCTCGAGACAGGAGAGAGAGAGAGAGGTAGAGAGAGAGAGAGAGAGAGGAGAGAGAATGCTCTCATGTTCCTTTGTGAACCATGCTCTCAATGACCTAACGACTTTGGATTGGGCTACCCTTCTTAAAGGTCCACAGCACCTCCCAATAACACCACCCTGTGGACCAAGTCTTCATCACTTGGATCTCTGGGGGACACTACCCATATTGAAAACATAGCAGCCTCAATTTCCACATATCTTTCCCCTTTTCTCTGTGTCTTCTCTGTACGCTGCCTCAAAGCTCCCTCTGCCTTTCTCTTACATTATGCACGTGATCTTGTTGTGGGTGTGTTTAGGGTCCATTCAAATAACCCAGAATGAACTCCTCTCAAGATTCTTGACTTCTTTTGCCATATAAGGTATTATTCTCAGGCTTCAGAAATTAGAACATAGACATATCTTTGAGGCTACCATTTAGCTCATTAACAATATTGTAAAATTATCCTCCAAAAATTTTGAAACAAATTTATACTTTGTTTTGTGTTATATGAGTGTTCATTCCCCACTGTATGCTGTCAAACTTTTGGATTTTACTAATCTAATAGGGAAAATAACATTTTAGTATACCTTCCATTTGCATTTTCCTTGTTAGGTGAAAATTTGAATATTTCTACTTATTTATGAGTATTTTGGTGGATACCTGTATTTTTATTTTTATTTTTATTAAATTGTAATAATTTATTTTTATTTTGTATTGTTTATTTTTATTTTTGTATTTTTATTTTTCTGTGACCTGTCTGCTCATGTCCTATGCTTATTTTCTCCCCTATTGAGTTTTTGGTCTTTTTAAAAAACCAATTTCTAGTGCTTTTTAACCCTTTGTCTTTTTCTGCAGTGTTTGTGTCATGCAGATCAATATAGTTGATGTAGCTCCCCACCCCCTGCCTTCATGAGATTAAATTTTTCAGTGTTTTATGGCTTCTTCTTTCCTATTTAGAAAGTGTTCCAATCTCCAAGGTTATGAAGGCATTCTCTCATGCTTACTTTTAGAACGTTCATAATTTCATTTCTTCCAGTTTTTCTTTGAAGTCTTTGATCACTTTAGAGTCTAACTTGCGTGAGATATAGATACAACTAAATTTTTTTCCAGGGCAGGATATTTCCTGTAACATAGGCCTCATAGCTATATGAATTATCCTACACTACAGGAAGCTAAATCCTTTGGATGGTGCTCTTCCCAGACTGGTTATTGCTATCACTTGTCCAAAGAGAAATAGAAGAACAGGTTCACTTTTGAACTGGTGTTTCCAGGATGACCCACAGGTATCTACCAAAATATACTAACCAGCCATTTGTAGGGCACTGGTTAGACAAATTATGATTTATCTTCATAATTAAATAGAATTTGTGCTATAGTTAGTACTTCTTGCATGCTAGGCCCTGTTCTAAATACTTTAAATGATAATGCACTTTGATCTTCACAACCTCCATTATGAAAATTGGGGTAATAACATGACAGATGAAGAAACTGAGTCATCCAATGATTAAATAACTTGCTACTAGGCGTACGGCTGAGGTTTGAATCCAGGCAGTTTGACTCTGAAGCCACAGTTTTCTTAATAGTGAAGACACTGAACAGGGACCAGTGTCTAGTTAGTCATTGGTCCAACACTGCTTGTCAGAAGTCCCTTTGTGCTCTGCTTGGCACTCGAACTTTGGAACTTCTTGGTCTTCCCATATATACTTTGGGATATTCTAAGGACAGATTATAAAATGAATGTTTAATATCTCTCCAGTAGCAACTGGCATGTGTGGATGTAAAGTGGTTTATACTTTGAACTAAAAACAGATGCCAGGAAGGACACAGTATAAATGGTGAGGCATATCTGGTACGGTCCCCAGAGACCTGTAACCTCATTATATAATAAAGTGAAAATCATCCCCCTTTGGGTCACATTTTAACTTCTGTCCTTTTTCTGAGTGGTGCAGTCCTCTGGGGTCCTGAAGATGGATTCGAGATTTAACTCTAGACTGATGCCATCCTACACCTGTGTTCTGTCACATCAGTCTCTGTGACAGCTGCTGCTCCTCCACTGTGAGCAGATAGGAACTTCTTCTTTCTTCCTGCCACCAGTCACAACCTCCCTCACCACATGTGCCCATTCCTGTTCTTCTCCCTCCTTGAATTCTCTTTCTTTGCCCTTTGTCTTCTCTGATGCTTCACCTGCACTTCTCAGGTCGGGTACAATCAGGATAACTCTGAGCACTGTGAGGCAACTGGCCACTACAAGAGGGCTCCTCACAGGATGTCAGTCAGTCCTTTCCCTTTCTGTGCTCATAAAGTTCCACTGACCATCCATTTCACCCAGAGCAAAAGCTGAAGTCCTTCCAAGGTGCTATGAGGCTGGACACAGTCTGGCCCCCATATCCTCATTCTCTCTCTCTCTCTCTCTCTCTCTCTCTCTCTTTCTCTCTCTCTGGCTTACTCTGATCCCAGAGCATTTGTCTCCCTGCTGATTGTTGCACAAGACAGGCATGTCCTCAACAGGGGGTCTTTCCACTTGCTGTCCCTTATGTCCAAAACTATCTTCCACTGGGTACTGGGTGACTCACTTTTTCACATTTTTTTTTAATTAAAAAATTTTTTTGGTACTGGGGATTGAACCCAGGGATGCTTAACCCTGAGTTAACACTGAGTCACCTTCCCAGCACCCCCCTCCCTTTTTTAATTTTGAAACAGGGTTTTGCTAAGTTGCTTAGGGCCTAAGTTCCTGAGCCTGGCTGTGAATTTGCAATTCTCCTGCCTCATTCTCCTGAACTTCTGGGATTACAGGCATGCATCACTGCACCAGGCTTCACTTGTTTTAGTCAGCTTTTGCATTGTTGTAATCAAAATACACAATAAGAACAACTTAGAGGAGAGAAAGTTTGTTTGGGGCTCATATTTTCAGAGGTCTCAATCCTTAGATAGCCAATTCCATTGTTTCAGGGCCAACTGAGGCAGAACATCATGGATGAAGGGACCAGTGGAGGAAAGCTGTTCAGTTTATGGCAGAATCAGGAAGCAGAGACAGAGAGGGAGGAAGGGGCCATAGGGAAGAGACACACTTCCAGGAAGGCCCCCAGGGACCCACCTCCTCCAGTCATGCCGTACCTGCCCACAGTTATCATCCAGTTGGTCCATTCAGACTGGATGGATTGATTGGGTTACAATTCTGGTTTTTTTTGGGGTTTTTTTTGGAACTGGGGATTGAACTCAGGGGCACTTGGCCACTGAGCCACATCCCCAGCCCTATTTTTTAGTTTTTTATTTAGAGACAGGGTCTCACTGAGTTCCTTAGGGCCTCGCTAAATTGCTGAGGCTGGCTTTGAACTCTCGATCCTCCTGCCTCAACCTCCCAAGTGCGGCTACAATTCTCATAACCTAATAATTTTACCTCTGAATAGTTCTTCATTAACAGAAGCTTTTGGGGGACAACTCCTAACCAAGCCACAGCATACCTCTTTGCAAGTCTTTGCTTAAATGTAGCACTTCCTCATTGAAACTTTCCCCAACCACAGTATTTTTAATTGCAACCTACCTTATCCCCTGTGCTCTTCCTTTTCCCTATCTTATTTCTCTTCCCAAGATATTTTATCTCTTTCAGGCACTGATGAATCCCTAGCACTTTGATCAGTATTGAACAAATAGTAGGTGAACATTAAGTAGTTTGGAAATTAATATAGTGCATCTTTTAGAATTATGGGGTCTTCAGATCATCTGAGCTGTTCTCATCATAACTTGAGCTCCAAGGTCTCTTTATTATTTTATTTTGTTACTTACTGTAGAAGATTGAGACACCTGATTGTACAAGGATTGTTCCTGGCCAGGTAACGGAAGGCACAAATTGGAAAAGGTCTCTACTATGAAAGACCACAACGGTTGGTCACTCTGGGTTGAAGGGCAGGTGAAACATAGCAGGCCACTTCCCAAGAGACTTTGGTCAGTCCATGTGGGAGCTCCAAGAGTCTCTGTCCCACCTGCCTAAACTTGCTCCAGGATGGCCACCAGGCCCCACATACGGGTATCTCTAATACAAAGCTCTAATAGAAGGCGGAGGAGCTCATCCCATTTCCCTGATCACAAGAGGCTTTAATTTAGACAATCAGAAATGTGCCTTCTCAACACCTGCATCCTAAAATACAGACTTCTCTGTGTTTTAGGATGACAGTGAGTGACATGGGAAGACCTAGACTAGCCACCCACTCCCGTTAGTCTGCCCAGACCTTAGATCAGACACTGGCACAGATGTCTGGGACTGCTATTTTGAAGTTCAATTTCTTGACTTCAGAAAAGGAGCATATTCTGAGATTGATTAAACCTTGTTACCTGAGTGATCTTCGGGAACTCTAAGGGAAAGGCCCCTTTCCCTGTTTGTTTGTTTTTAAGTCACACCTCTGAAACACCTTCATTCTGTGTGTGTGTTCTTAGCACACCTTCTCTATGTTTATCAGTCGAGGGCCCTCTGGTACACACACATGAGATTACTACTGTGGGTCAAAGAGCTTGGACCACTTCTGTCCTTCCAACACAGCCACCTGACTCAAGGTGACTAACTCACTTGACACAACATTCCAAGGTTGGGTTTGCTAACATTTCATCAGTACTGGTAAATTTGTACATAAGAGGAAAAAGGTTAATAATTCTAATTATTAATGAAAATGAATAAAAAGCAACATGATTTACTGTATATTAAACCGATATGAACTGTGACTCATATAAGAATATGTTTAAGGAACATGTTTTATTCCAAGTGGAACTTGGAACTTGGAACTTGCTTTGTTCCAAGACCTGATACCTGGAATTTTGGCCTTCTAATTTTCTTCTTTTTCTTTTTCTTTCTCTCTTCAATTTTCTCTCTCTCTCTCTCATAAAGCTTTTTTGTGATAATTTTGCTAATTGACATTGTATTGTTAGTTTTATCAAGTAGGGTAACATTTGGTTTATTTGCTAGCATTTGATTGCCTATTATTGACTCCATTCAAATACATTTAAATACATTTTGGGGTGATATTTTCTAAAATAGTCTCAGACTACAGTACACAGTAATTTCCTAACTTTATTTATACTCAAAGTTTAATTGCGTCTTAATATTATTATGTCTGTTGGTATAATCCAGTAATATATGTGATATTTTTCTTTTATTATTGTAGAAAATGTAACAAAAATTACAATTAGAACAGCAGATAGAATAATGCACGAAATAGATAACAACCTCATACTTAGATATTAGTAATTATAATTCATCATAATTAACTCTTCATTACTATTTATTTGGATTGAAAGAGAACATACTCTGGTGCTTTTGGCTATCTGCCTAAGTATTTTGGTGTGGATGATAAAATAATGCCAAATTCTATAGTACTATTTATATGCATATATGTATACACACACACACACACTTAATTTATTTTGACAGATTTCTTTCCTATATAAAGCAAAGGTTTTACCTTATCAATTAAAACCTGTTAGTGAAACTGTTCATTTGGGCAGGGAAATCATGAAGTACCTGTGATGCCCTGAGGCTTAATAAGTAGTTTCTGGGAAGTTGTGTGACTGTCATAGTGTCACTATTACTACAAGCTTGTTATTATTTGATTAGCTTGCTACAAAATCTACTGAGATTTCACCGTGGATCACTGACTGCATTAACCATCTTTCTCCTTAGTTACAGGAGCAGTAATTCTGGGAGCTCCACTGAAGGAGATTGCTATCTTAGTCTCTTAGAAAGCATTCCAGGTATGATGAACCTCCTTTGGGGTTATCTGAAAGTGAATTTCCCAGCCTAATTTGGAAAAACAAATTATTTTTTCCTATTTATTGATAATACCCAAAACAACTCTTGAGTACACAGAAGTATAGTCAGTTTCTTGAATGGTTAGAAACCAAGTTAAAAAGTTACTTTTGGTGCTATATCTCTGCTTTATAAGCAACCCTTCTCAGATTCTGTCTTTTACCTCGGAAGCTGCCATAGATGCACGTGAAATGTCAAGGGAGGAGAAACTACTGGATGTTAAACAGAAGGCATAATAAAAATGTAGCCTTGAATTACACCTCCAGGTCTGAGTAGGGTTTTTAAAGAAATAACATTTATTCTGGTTGTTGTAAGTGTACAAAGGAAAACAGAAGATTTGGAAAATATAGACAAGAACAATGAAGATTTATGGATTTAGTTTTTCATAATTATCTTTATAAATAATACTATAATGAACATCCTTGTGAATATATTTTGAGTGTATCTCTGATTATGTTCTTAGAATAAATTCTGACGGCTGAAATAGGTATAAAGCTTTTAAAACTTAATAGCTAAGTTGTGCTCCAAAGGGGTCATATTATTTTGTCTTCATACGTGTCATGTGTGAATCCCCCAAACACCCGTGCCATCAGACAGAAGTGGAGAGAGATTCGTATTGCCGTTCTAAATAGTCATCCTGAAAGCCATGTTTGGGTACACAGTGCAATGTTTTCTTCAGAGTCCTACAGAGGAACTATTTCAAGTCCAATCATAGAAGACACAAGAACTGCTTCTTTACTTTGCTATTAATCCCTGGGAATCCTTGGTACGTTCGTTGGTAATTGTTTGGTTGACTCTTGTTGATGGCATTGGGTTATTTAATTTTACCAAAACCTTAATCAAAATGTTATTCAACATGTACGAGATGGCTGTTAAGAAAAAATACAAGGGGCTGGGGTCGTGGCTCAGTGGTACAGCACTTGCCTGGCGTGTGTGAGACAGCCACACACGATCCTCAGTGCCACAAAAATAAAATAAATAAGATAAAGGTAATGTGTCCATCTACAACTAACTAACTAACTAAATAAACAAATAAACAAGAAAAACTACAAGCCCTTATTGAGAAAAACATGGAAGACCTGATAAAGTTTGGATTTATGGCCCATCTAATCTCTCTCAAGCTTTCTAGGCATGTGTCTGAAGGAAGTTTCCCAAATGTTGAAAAGCTTTCCACTAAATATATGTAATAAGGCGTGCTACCTAATTACAAAACAAAAAGAAAACCTACAGATATTAAGAAGTGTTGATGAGGATGTGAAAAAAAATGGAATCCTCATACTTTACTTGTAGCACTAATTCTCATACTTTACTAGGTGGCACTATAAAATGGTGCCACTACTCTGAAGAAGTGTAGATGTTCCTAAAAATTAAATGGAGAGTTTGTGCAAGGCCTGCCAAGACCACTCCTGGATGTATACCCAAGTGAACTGAGAATTGAATACGCGTCCTAGCACAAACTTGTGCACAAATATTCGTAACATCATTACTCATAATAGCCACAATGTAGAAACAACTCAATGTCCATCAACTGATGAATCAATAAATAAAGTTTGATATATCCATAAAATGGAAAATATTTGGCGATAAAAAGAAAGTACTGTCACATGCTACAACATGGATGAATGTGGAAAACATCTTGCTAAGTGAAAGAAGTCAGTCACAAAAGGTCATCTATGTATGGTTTCTTTTATCTGAAATGTCCAAAATAGGCAAATCCATAGAAGCATAAAGTAGATTAGTGGTTGCCAGGGGATGGATTGGAATGGAAAATAGGAGTGGTTACTAATGGAGATGGGATTTCTTTTTGGAATGTTGAAAATGTTCTGGATTTAGTGGTGGCTGCACGACTCTGACTTTGCTAAAAGGCACCGAATTAATTATACACTTAAAAAGTTTTAGTCAACAAAAATGAAAACACCAGCCACGCAGAGATGTGTATGTGATTGTTTATAGCAACATTATTTATAATAGCCCAAACTAGTAGCAACCCAAATGTCCAGCAAGGAACGAATGGATAAACAAAATGTACACACATTGAAATATTATTCACCAAAATACTGATACTTTTTACAACATGGAGGAAACTCAAAAACATAAAACTAAGGGAAAGAAGCCATATCTTATATGATTCCATTCATATGAAATGTCCAGTAAAGGTGAATTTATAGGGAAGGAAATAAGATCAGATGTTGCCAAGAGCAGAGGGTGGGAGGAGGATTAACTGTAAATGGGTACAGAGAGCTTTCCGGAGTAATGAAAACATCCCCAAACTGGGTTTTGGCGATGCTTGACCACTCTATAATTCATCAGAAATCACAGCTATTTAAATGGGTGAAATATATGGTATATAAATTCTATCTCAATAAAGCTGTTAAAAATAAAAACTTCACCAACAGACTTGTTTATGAATGTCCCTCAGACATTCTCAAAATTCTTTGCTGTAAGGATGAACATTTTCCACATGCTGGAGGGTCTGAGTGGAGGAAGAGTTTGAAACATTTTACAGGGACGTTTTCAGCCTCAGCAATCTCAGGAGACCCGTGTGAAGGGAGTGGCCCTTGAGCTGCTGAGATGTCTCAGCCCCAGTGAGCTTTGGCAGTAGTCAGGCCCTGTACTGTTCTGACTGGCGTGGACTCTTCTGCAGGCGCTGCGCAGTCTCTGGAAAGCTGATGAGTGGGCAAGGACAACGCCACCAGGGGAACCTCAAGTTGGTTCCCAAGTCACAGAAATAAAGATATCCCTGCCTTTCATAATGGAAGTTTCTCTTAATTAAAGAGGATTACACAAAATGAATATGGACTTCATTTGTAGAGCCCATTTGAGTATTTTTAATACTGATCATGCTTGATTCAGGGAAGAACACTTTTCCCCATCCCATTTCATACACAAACAGACAACCCAGACACACACACACACACACACACCTTTATGCAAATGCACCCCTCTTGTGCTTGGTAATGACTGAAATTTATCTACCCAGGGGGCAGTCCTGGTATGAATGGTATGGCAGTGTTCTTATGCCAGGCTACCTGAGTATGAATCCTGGCTCCACCACTTATTAGTTGTGCAGCCTTGGGCAAAGTATTCTCTCTTTAAGCCTCAGTCTCTTCATTTGTAAAACAGGGATGACATAAGATTTTTGTCGGGATTATTATTATTATTAGTAGTAGTAGTAGTAGTACTATTGAAAACTAAACTCCAGGATGCTTTACCATTGATCTACCTCCTCCACCCTTTTCTGGTTATTATTTTGAGATAGAGTCTCATTAAGTTGCAGAGACTGGCCTTGAACTTGTGATCCTTTTGGCTCAGCTTCCTGATGTTAATAGCTTTAAAGTCTTTAAATATTACCAGGCACATAGTAGGTGTGCCACATGTATCAATCATATGCAGGCCCTGGTTCCAAGAGGGCCTTACTCTTGGGAGATGGGGAGCTGGGGAGCTGGGGAGTCGTTTTATCTCTCAGATTTTAATTTGGTCATGTAAAATAGCAGTAATAACTTGGCACTGCTTGCTTCTCAGGATTGTTGTGAATGTCTCATAAAATAATGTGTGGGTGCTGCCTGGAAAGCAGCAACCCCCATGTGGATATCTGGCCTTTCTCTTATCTGAAGTGACATAAATGATCTGGGAACATGGTGATTGTCACGCTTCTTGTCAGACTGTCATCCTTGTATAATTCCTTTCACGTCAATTCTCAGTTTAGATGTGGTTTTTCTAGGAAAACTTCTCCCCTCCCAAAGTTTGTTAGGTACCCCTTCTACTCCTCCCAAACATACTCTACCTGCCTTGATCGTTGCAATCGTGCCTGTATTTCATCAAGACTGGCTTGCTTGTCCCACTTTGAGATCCTTGCAGACAAGGATCAGTCTGCCTGCCTCACACGTGTCCTCAGCATTCATCACAGTACTAGCACACAGTACCTGCTCCATAGATGCATGTTGACTGAATAAGAGATGAAAACCTAAAACTCATAATTCTCTTTTAGGTCAACACAAACATAATTACATTTAATACCATGAGACCAAAAAAGGAGCATATCATCAGACCATATGTATCATACTCACACAAAATCTCTCTCTCTCTCTCTCTCTCTCTCTCTCTCCCACACACACACACACACACACACACACACACACACACACGAACCTGTGCCCCTAGGGCAAACCTGTGTTGATGAATAAACATCATCAGCTGTTGATGAACAGCTGGTTGGGGATTTTCTGTTGGTTTAAATGTATCAATGACCAAACATTTTTATGCACTTTTCTATCATTCTTATTCCTCTTTTTCTACTCAGACAGAGATTGAAATATTTCTTCTCTTGTTCCCATATAACCAACGTTCCCTTTCTTTTGGATCATTCCCATTGGTATGTGAGTAGGCTGCAATATCCCTGGTCTTTATAAAAATCAAAACTTGGATTTTAGAAACTCCTTTGGCCCCACAACTCCCTCTAGCAACTGTCCCATTTGTCTGTTTCCATTATAGTAACACCCTCGAAATAACTTCTATGCACTCAATTCCAGTCCTCCTCTTCTTTCCTGAACTCCATAACTCATCTTGTCAAAGTTGACAAGCACTTGTTTGCAGCCTCATCCAGTGGCCAACTCCTAGTCCTCTCCTAGTCCTCTCCTGACCCATTAGAAGCATTTAACAGAGTTGGTCACTCCCTCCTTCAGGAATCAGTTCTTCCCTGGGCTTCGAGGACACTGCGCTCTTCTGGCTTCCCTTCTTCCTCTCTGGCTGTATTGTGGTTTTCCTGGTTCCTCCTCATTGTCAAGGTCTCCAAATGCTAGGGTGCTTTTGGCTTGTCCACAGAGCTGTTCTCAGTCTGCACTCATGACCTCAGGCCCCCCATCTCAGGCCCTCTGGATCGCCTCTTCCATCTTCTCTGCATGGCACTCCCTTGATGTCTTGTCCATTCTTGTGACTTTATACACCATCTATCTACATATCACTGGTGCCCAGCTCAGACCCTTCACCTGAACTCCAGATTCAAAGAGTCCAGTATCCACTGGACAAATTCACTCCAATGATGTTTCAAAAGCTTCTCACTGTTACTATGTTCAAACCCGAAGGGGGGCAAACTTATTTAACTCACTCAACTCGTTGTTTAGTTTAACTTCTTTAACTGATTCCTTATTTAGCTAACTCATCTTCCATTGCTCCTCTTGCCCTACTCTGCTTTGTACTGTTCCCCAGATATGCCAGGTGAGCTTCTACCCAGAATCTCCTCATTTGTTCTTCCCTCTTCCTTGGACCACTCTTCTATACTCACTCTGCATGCTTCCTCACCTCCTTCAGGGATTTGTTCAAATAATCTGTTTCTAGTGAGGTTTCCCCTGACTACCTTTTAAAAAATAACAAGCGGCTCTCCCTCAAGCCCTGCTGATCCTCCTTCCTGCCTTATTTTTCTTCATAGCACGCATCAGCATCTCACTATTTATTTATTTGCCTATTATGTTTCCCCTCAGTAGCTTATAAGCTCTATAAAAGTAGGGATTTTCATCAGTTTTGTTAGCTGCTTTATCCCCGATGTTTAGAGTAGTGTCTGGAACATAATAGGCATTGGCAAATATTATTTGAATGAGTGGACCTTAAACAGTGTGTGTGATATGAAATGTAAGATTTCCCATATGACTTGGGTCGTCCATATCTAGCTAGTCTTTCCTGGCCACCCCTCTCCTCTTTCAATCTCATCCAAGCAAGTTTTCCCTTTCCCTCTTCACTACTCCTGGTCCATGGGCACATTTTTATAGCTGGACTCATGGCAGTGAATTCGAATGTGGTTATACACTGTCTGTTTTCCTTCCCATGCAGTTGGCTCCTTAGGGCAGTGACTGTACCCATCTATTTCTCAAATCCCCGCTACTTTGAACAGCGTCTGGAACTAGGACATCCGCGAAATGTCAGCCAGAATGAATTGCCAGTACATAAAAGAGTAGGTGCGGATAGGAGTGTGGGACGCAGGGATGACGGATTTAATCTGTTGTGCTGTGTGTGGTTAATGTCGCCATACCGTTTCCTGAGCTTACTGAATCATAGGCTCAGAGGACGTTTAACGACTACGTGAAGTCCTCAGGGACTAGTGAAGTACAAACAAGTGCCCCTCCACCTTCTGCGGGCTACGCGGTGCAGGCTCCCAGCGCCCCAGCTCCTAGTAAAGAGCAGAGGCCCAGACGCTCCTGGCCCCTCCCCTTTGTTTGCAGCGCCCGCCCGCACGCCCGCCCGCATCCTCCAGTGCCGCTGCCAGCACTGTCCCATTCCGCGCAGCTCCCCCTCTTCCCTTAGTATACGATCCTCCTCGAGGCTCTGCCCTAAGCTCCTTTCCCTTCTCACAGGCTCTTCTTTTGATGGTCTGACTGTTCCTCCAGCTTTTCCTGTGAGAATACCACTACACCTATAATTATAGAGAGAATTTGGAACTGCTGAGTATGAAGTACTTTCTCCATTACCTAAGATTTGGTTTCCCAAACAGCATTTGCAAACTATCTTCACAATTTTCACATCAGTCTACTACCTGTATTATTTATTGAAGAAAAAAAATACATGTATACACACACACACACACACACACACACATATATACATTTTTAAGTTAGTATGCCTTTCCTCTTTTCATAGTCAAACAATTAGTATCAGTGGAATCAAGGGTTTGTTGTGCTTTTTTTTTCAAAAATACATTAAAATAAATACAAAACAGTAGAAAATGGTTTTAAAGTTTCCTCTTAAAGGGATCATACTTTGGGAATCTTGGACGTAACCGCATCTTCACTTAGCAGAATAAGAAGCTAAAAACCAAAGAGCTTAACAACACATCAGAGGCCACATTTGCAGCTGAAAGAGGAGCCTGGACACTGACTTGTATTCCACAAGTGACCTTCAGCCCTATCTCCTCTTGAGAGCCAGAGACTAACTCACTTCTCCTTACATAACCCAGCAGTTGAACAGATTCAGACCTACAAAGAACACATCTTTCCACTTTCCAAAGCTATTCCTTCTCTTGACTTCCATTTTCTTATTTCTGCCCAGGCTCCAATTACCTCTGATCCTGGAACACCCACATCCAAGTTGCTGTGTATCTTGTCCCTTGCACTTCCTGGTTAACTGAGCTGTCAGAGTCAAGGGCACCCTGTTGAACCCAATGGCAACCCCCTATCTCACCTCAGAGTTCCCTTAGGGTTGTGTGTGGTTACATTTGTGGAATTATTACATACTGTCTCTCATAGCTGTCCTCTCCCGTGATGTGAGATAGATGTGCCTTGCCTGTAAACATTTGGAGAGGGGTGTGTGATTTAATTATCTTTGAACCTCCACATTTTCTCACATGTCCCCCACACTCTGCACAGGAATACTTGAATGAATGACTGAATGAGTAAACAAATGAATAGATGGAATGGATGAATGGCACATCTAAATAAAGGCGGGGCAAATGCAGGTGGGGACTTTAATCCAATTGTTAACATTTACATTGCAGATTCTTCTTGAAAACTTAGATGAGCTGTCTGCTTCCTGGCTGTTATGTTCTGATCTGCTTTCCTCTGCCAAGCCCTTCTGCCATGATATTCTACCTCACCTGAGGTCCAGAGCTATGAAGCTGGTGGACCAAGGACTGAACCTCTGAAACCATGAGCAGAAATAAACTTTTCCTCCTCTAAGTTGTTCTTGTTGGAGATATTGGTCACAGTGACTCAAGCTCGACTAAAATAGGGCATTTGATGAAGGCAGCCAACATAGGTAGATGTAATCCCTTGGAATCTGTGCCTTGATTCTGGGCTTCCAGCTATAAGACCACCCCCAGGTTCCATCCTGGAAGGGCTGGGGACCTGCTCAAGGTGGACTGATGAATTCAAGTACTGAGAATAAGAAGAAATGATGAAGGAAGTTAAAACATTTGTGAAAAATATCTTTTGAGGGTTTTTTTAAAGGAAAAATTGATATTTGAAACCTTATGGAGACAAATTATACCAAGAACATTTTTATTTGATATACAGTAGATATATAACCGTCTCCAAGAATTTTGCAGATTAACATTCTATCTGGATCCTGTGCAAAATGAAGCAAAATACAGGTTTTCAAAAACGAATTTTTTAAAAAATCAAGTGATCTCAACTGTAGAAAATTTCTGCTTTTCTTTATAAGAAAAATACATGTGAAGGTGGGCACACACCTATCATCCCAGTGAATTGGGAGGCTGAGGCAGGGGGACCATAAGTTCAAGGCCAACCTCAGCAACTTAGTGAGGCAAGATTCTGTCTCAGAAATAAAATAAAACAAAAAGGGCTGGGGATGTAGCTCAGTGGCAAAGTGCCCCTGGGTTCAATCCCCAGTATTAAAAAAAAAAAAAAGAAAGAAAGAAAAGAAAAACACTATGAAAATGATCTCTGAGTTATCAGATGTTAAATCTTTAAAATATAAATATATAAAACCCAGCTGGACTAGTGTTGCTGATACTGAAGACTTTCAGCTTGAAGAAAGCCTTTGCAAAATTAAAAACAGTGACCTGATTATACCAATCATCCAGAGACCTACAGAGTGGTCAAAAATCATGAAATTGTCCATAAAGTTTCTAATAAAGGAAATAAATCAGCATCATATATTTCATACATTAAAACAAACAAGTGAAGTTTTCTTGATATTTCATAACTCAGAAATAGTTATTACTCTAGAGTCAGTTGACCTTGAATCCAGGCATGAAATATAGGACATTCCTAATTCAGAAATAGCTATAAAAATCCAGCTCACTGATTATTGGTCACAGATGAACTATGATGAAAGTAGAATTTGTTAATCAACAATTAATCTGTTTGAAGAATAAGCAGGATGATGATTAATAAATATGTCAATTATTCTTTCAGGCTGTGGTAGCCCAACTTTCAGCTTTTAACTCCAGCATGTATACTCTTATGGTGGCAAAAGTCTAAGTCTATACTAGTGTCATTATAACACATTCTTCACACATGAGTAAGTCAGAGAGTTCTAGGATTATTTTCTTTAATGCTCTTTTATAGTAACTAGAACACCAGTTCCTTGTCTCTTTGCTCAGTTAATCCATTATACCATTAAAAATCAAGTTTGTTATTGTGAATGTGCTGTCTTCCCTGGTTCCTGGGGAAGAATCTAGGTACCATAGCTATGGTTCGGATCTGGAATGTCCCCCCAAATGCTGAAGACTTGGTCCTCAGTGTAGCAATGTTCAGAGGTAGGGCTTTTAGGAAGTGTTTGGATCATGAGGGTTCTGACCTCATAAGTGGATTAATAATTTGATGGCATTACTGGTAGCTGGTGGAAAGTGTGGGAGGTGGGGCCTAGCTGGAAGAAATGGGTCACTGGGGCAGTGCCCTGGAAGAGTATATCTTGTCTCTGGTCCCTTCATGTGTTCTTTCTTTTTGTGCTTTTTGCCTGCCATGAGGTGAGAAGTTTCTCTCTGCTGTGCCCTTCCACCATGATGTTTCTTCCTTGGAGCTGGCCAACCATGGACGGAAACCTCTGAAACTGTGAGCCAATAAACTTTCCTTCTAAGTTCTTTTTCTCAGGTATTTTGTCCCAGTGATGGAAAACTGACTAACACTTATTTAATAGTCATCACAGATGACTCTGATACAGATGGTCTATAGGTCACACCTCCTGTAACTCCACATAGGAGTGTAAGCACTTGAAGAATGAAAGTCATGTTTCATTTACATACTAGACACTCAATAGACACTTTGTAAATGAGTAGACACTCAGTAAATGTTTATTGAATGAATGAGCTCATCTACTGTGGAAGAGTGTGTGCGCGCATGCGTGATGGGACACTTATGCAAAGGCCAAATCTGCTTCATTCTTTAATTCACTTTTGTAATAGCTGTCTTCTTGCTATTCATCTTGGTATGTGATATCAAACCTTTATTACTATTATTTCAGCATTGATACACTATAATTTATTTGTTAAGGTAATGTCTACTTACTTGGAAAATTCCAGTTACAAAAGTGATGGGTACTAATGTTTCTGAAAACAAGGTGACCAAAGACCCAAAGAACAAATCACCCCTGAACTCTCCTTAGAGAGATGCCTGTCACCAATGTCGAGACTCAGGCTTATGACCCACAGCACTGCTTTACATTCTTAAATTAACAAAATTACCTTTTATTGCTTCTTTTTGGAAAGGATATTTTAAAAATAGAGAATATTGTCTGATGTTCTGTAGGTTCTGAAGAGGAATGGCATGTTTAGGGAGTAAAGTGCTTGTTCAGTTAGGTTCTAATTAGCAATTTTATTTTATTCACTAAGGCTCTTGTTAAAGCAGCAGAAATCCTCAGTAAATCAAAAAGTGACTTTACTGAAAGAATAATGGCTAGCTCATAGGATTGAAGAGAAGCAGAGAACTTCCAACGGCAGTGATCTGGTGACTGTGGAAGGTAGCATCCTTCCCCACCCCCTGTCTTTCTTCCCTTTCTTCTCAAGAATCTAAGTGCCAGGAGAGAGCCAGTTTTGTTTTGCTGAATTTAGATTACATAAAATGAGCTGAACCTGACTGTAGACTAACTGTGGGTGGAGAGGGGAAGACCAGAACACGAATCATTTCCAGGTTCCTTTCTTGCACAAATAAATCAGTGACGGTGACATTTCCTAACACTGGCAGCAATGAAAGATGGTGAGGCCAGCTAAATCTAGGAAGGGGCTAGATGAACGGTTTGATTTGAGGCATGTTGAACTGAGGTGTGTGAGACTTCTAAATGGGTTCAGTAGCCAGATGTGGTGGCGCATGCCTGTAATCCCAGTGACTAGCAGGCCGAGGCAGGAGGATGGCAAGTTTGAGGCCAGCCTGGGCAACTTAACGAGACCCTGACTCAAAATAAAAAATTAAAAAGGCCAAGGGTGTAGCTCAATGTAGGGCGCCCTTGGGTTCAATCCTGCCCCCCCTCCCCTGCAAATAAAGTTGTTTAGTAGGCAGCTGGATGGTGCGTTGTGCTGCGTGTTATGGGCCAGGCTTATGGGCAATGACCAAACAGACTCCATTTTACCCTGAGACTCCATGTCATGTAGGAAGTGCTTCTCCCATGGAAACACCCCGCCTCTGTAGCCATCGACAATTGCTTAGTATAGCATGTTTGGCAACACAAAATGACAATTCTTATATAATGTAAAATTGTTCTCTTTTTGGTTTCTATTTTTCTTGGACAATGTACCCTGCCAGAATATGATTGACTTGAAGTTAGTGACCATTCTTTAACTTGTACCTGACTAAGGTCATTCTCTCCCACTTCCCCTTCTGCTTATGATTTTAGATCTCATCATGTGAGTTTATAGTTATGAATCAGAGCAACAGACACTTATGATTGATGTACCGACATGCTTTACTTATGGTATAAAACCCCTGCAATCCTGTGCTCCAGGCTGTTCTCCTAGTAGCCATTTTGGGTGTTGTGTGAGGCAGTCAGCCGGCCAGCTAATAAAAACTCTCAAATTTGGACTTCTCAGTGGTGATCAGTCTGTTCTTAAGTTGCACTCTACAACACCACACCCTTCTACCTCTGCAGACCTCCGCCCTCCTCCACCCTGCTCTGGGCCCTGGGAGGCTGGCATGATTCAGTGAACTCCTTCACCTCTGCCTCCAGATTGGGAGAGTTCAGTGGGGAGCACCAGCAGGAAGCCAGGGGAAAAGACTTGGGTGCCCGGCTCTGCAGGGATTGCTGTGGGCTGGCTCTGTCCTGTCAGCCATCCTCTCCACCTCTGGCTGTCTGTCTCTGCCTGGTCTGGCTGTCTGTCTCTCTTTCCAGGTTCTGGCTGTGCTCTTGCTAGTTCCAGAATATCACATAACCTTATCATTTCTCCTTAACCTGTCTACCCGCTCCTGTTGTCCCAATCCGAGTGTGTCACCCATTCCACCAGAGTCCTGACTAATCCATGGGTACAGAATTCAGAGAAGAGGCTCAGGCTGGATGTGTGTATTTTGTGAATCATCTGTTTCTAGATGTAGCCAAAGTTGATGTAGATGGTCAATTCCTTTGTGAGGGAGCACAGTCAAGAAATGGAGAGCCTGGTCAAGATATGGAGAGCATGACACATAGGGACCATGCTTCCTAAGGCATTGTTCACCCCCAACCCCTGCCCAGGTTTGGAGGTGCACCATGAGACTACACTGAACACTCTGCCAGGGCAAGTAACTGGTGTCTTAGGGTGCCAGCGCCGGAGCACTGGGCATGGACGAGACTGCCAAGCGGACTCCACCTAGTACACAGGGAAGCAGCCTGTCCCCTCTGGGCAGGTGGGTACCTAAAAACCAAGCCACACTGGAGGTGACAGTGAGCCTCAGCCTTATCAAGACAGAGCCAGGTTCTCCAGCCCATGCAGGATCAGAAGAAAAAATCACAGATGTGAACAGGGAAGGCTCAAAGTGCTGGGAATGGTGATGAGGCAGACTTCCAACTATGCTCTTTGGTTTTGAGTACTTTATACTCCTTCATTGTTACATTTTTATCTGGATCTCTTGATCTTATTAAATAAGTATTACTTTGCAGGGGAGGGGGAGAAATGGAAAGCACGTAGGATTGAGCTTTACGGAGCTCTCACTTGTCTTTCAGTGAAACAGGGTAGTGAAAAGAAGGACCTAGGCACAGTGGGAGAGCACTTGCCTAGTACTTGTGAGGCAATGGGTTTGATCTTCAGCACCACATTAAAAAATAAAAAAATAAAATTAAGGTATTGTGTCCATCTACAACTAAAAAAAAATTAAAAACAAAGAATCTGATAAAATGAATCTCCAGGAACCCCTTTGAATCCATCAAAGAGAGAATAGGCACCTGTAGTGACCTCCCACAGGGTCATTGGGAAGGAGGCAATTTCCTGCAAGGAAATCAGAATGATGTTAAAATAAGAGAACAGAGGCTGAGTGTCTAGACTTAACATTCCCCGTTACTTTCACAAGCACAAGAGCATACACATGTAGCATGAACAGCTATATAATTTTATTAAAGTGGGATACAAATATACCACTTTGTCAGTGAGGTACTTCTTCTGTGACAGAAAATCCAAAATTGTGATGTAACTAAAGTTTAGAGATAGTGCAGGGCTACTCCAGCACTCCATGGTGTTAGGGATCAGGAATCCTCTATCTTGTTGCTTTGCCAACCTGGACATATAATTTCTACTTCATGGTTCAGGGTGGCTACTTGTGCTCCAGTCATCTCTGCATTCCAGTAAGCAGGACACTTCCCCAATGTTGCATATAATGCCTGTGCTTAACATCTCATTGACCAGAACTTAAACATATGACCATATGTCTTGGTAAGCTACTGAGAAATATTATTTCTGATGCCTATGAGGTCTGCTTAAAATCAGGAGTTCCAGTCTCAAAAAAACAGACGAGAAAGGATATTGAGACACCACTGTGATCTCTGCCAAAACATGTTGTTCTGTAACCTGTTCTCTTTTTTGTTCAGGTATTCCCTTTTATAAAACTAGTTTTGATGACCCCCTGCTGGTCAGGGCTTCACTGTAGTGTTCCTCCACGTATCGCGTGTCTCCTTATGTGAATCACCATGAGAAGCATCAGCTGACACAAGGACCCGACATGAGGCTCACACAGCTTAGGGTGGAGTCCTAAAACCAACCCCACTGGCCCACAAAGGAACCTGTGGAGAAGATCCAGACTAGGAAATAAGCACATTTCAGCTGAGTGCTGCCTAGCTATAAAAACTGGCCTCACGCAGCAGGTCCTGATTCTGTGATGTAAAAATACTGGAGTTATGTCTGATTCATGGACACACTTTACATCCTGCTGTAAGCAGATGTGAACGTGCACATGCTACCCCTGGCTACACATCAATTTCCAGACAGAAATAAACTACCTACTGCTTCTTTTTCTAGGAGGCTTATGATGCTGTGGAGAATGAGGCCATAAATTTCTGTGGGAGATAGAAATTCCACAGTAGGCACTCATTACCATGTCATTGGATGGTCTTTTCCCGTAACAAATATGGTCAATTTTGTTTATGGGACTGGTAGGAAAGGTAGCCATTGGCTCAAAGAATTTGGCTCATTAAGCCAGAGTAAAGCAACCAAAAAAAAAGTGTCTTAATTAATGTGGAATAGAAACAATCTCGAGGTCCATCCAGGGGTGGCCTGGGAAAACAGTAGGATAATAGGATTTTTCTCACTGTGATGGAGCTACTTAATTTTATGCGGGCATTTCATGACTTAGGGGATCAACAATGACTGTGTTTCTGGCAATTTTTCTTGAATTTTAGAATTATCAAAATGCTGAACCCTGTCCTAGATAAAATGGCAAAAAAAAAAAAAAAAGTGAAAGGGGCTTATAAGTAAAATAACATCTAGCACTCAAGATTTTTTGGTGAGAAATGTTACTGTGAATGACAGGTAAAATTATAAACTTTAAACTGTTCTACCAGTGTTATTTGAATCATTATCTCCCTTTGTTTCATAGCTGCACCGCAGACGTTATTATTTAGCCAGCAGGAGGTATATATATTAGTCTGTTATAATTATTAGGTCCCAGGGAACCCTAGGTTATTAGTCCCAAAGATGCTGTCTTAGCCAGATGGCCAAAGGGTTGCATGTGAATCTGCTCAGGGAGAGAATTAGTGAGTCATGATGTAATTCTACCCATTTGTGTGGGTAGAAAGTTGTTTAACTTGAACTTAACATAAGCAATTAAAGATATTGCTCTGGAACACTTTTAATAGAACCTAAGAATTCTATAAGATTATAAAATGGTAACAAGAGTTGAGTAATAGAGGTGTTGCTTCAGTTCCTGGTAAACTCTGTATTACACTGCCCAACGCTGAATAATTTTTTTTTTTTTTTTTTTTTGGTACTGGGGATTGAACCCAGGGGCACTCCACCCCTGAGCCACATCCCCAGCCCTATTTTGTATTTTGTTTAGAGACAGGGTCTCACTGAGTTGCTTAGGGCCTCGCTAAGTTGCAGAGGCTGGCTTTGAACTCGTGATCCTCCTGCCTCAGCCTCCCAAGTGCTGGGATTACAGGCGTGCACCACCGTGCCCAGCATTGCTGAATAATTTATGAGGCCAAATTTTGAATCTACGTGTAATAGTTTGTCTCTTGTAGATTGATCCATGAAAATAACATAGTGCATGAAGAATTAAGCCAGCTTATGTTCTCCCATGTTATGGAGAAAGGGTCTTCAGCACTTTTCATGAATAAGGAATTTAAACTGATGAATATTTGCAATATTCATTATTTGTTACTATGTGACAATTTTCCCCAACCCTTAAAGGCTTCAAAAATAATTCCTATGGGTCAGAAATCTGAACATAGCTTAATTGGTTTTGTGATTTAGATCTGGAATGTGCCCCCAAAGGCTCATGTGTTGATAGCTTGGTCCCCAGTGCAGTGATGTTCACAAGTGGGGCTTTTGGGAAGTGATTGGATCATGAAGGCTCTGATCTCATTAGTGGATTGATCCATGAGTTGGTTCATATTAATGGCATTATAGGAAGATAGAGGGAACTATAGGGAGTGGGGCCTAGTTGGAGGAAGTAGGTCACTTGGAGCATGCCCTGGAAAGACACTTCTTGTCCCTGACACCTTCCTCACTCTCTCTAGTTCCTGGCTACCACAGTAAGCCACATCCTTTCTGCTATGATGCTCCACCTCACCATGGGCCAATAGCAGAGGAGCCAGTCAATCATGGACTGAAACTTCAGACACTATGAGGCAAAATAATCCTACTTTATGTTGTTTTTTCTCAGGTATTTTGTCATAGCAACAAAAATCTGACTAGCACAATTAGGTGGGCTCAAGCTGTGTCTTAAAGTTACAATCAAACTATTGACTGAGGTTGTAGTTTCATCTGACAGCTCAACTGATCGTGACACTGGGATCGACTCAGAAGCTCATTCATGTGGTTCTTTGCAGTTCTCAATTTCCTGACAATTGTGTTTTTCCATAAGACATGGCAGCTGTCTTTCCATAGGACTCATTGGGTTAAGGTAGTGTGGGGAGAAAATCCAGTTCTTTTTGTCTTTTTGATAACTTAACCTCAAAACTAACATGTTACCATGTCTGCCACACTGTGTTCATTAACTGTGAGTCAATAAGCCCAGCCCACACTCAAAGGGAGGGATCGTACAAGGTCATAAACACTAGGCAGTGGGCATCATCAGGAACTATCACAGAGGCTTCCTATATCAATGGTATTGGAATGTTCCATTTTTTAAATGATTGTCAGATGGTCTTAATTTTAACAAACTATTTCATTTTGCATAGTAACTCAAATGAGACCCTGTGAATTTAGGAAACTGCTGATAATCTAGAAAGTATTTAATATCATTTAGGTTTCATGACCTACTTGCAGGCACTTAGCCTCCTAAGTCTACATATTATTTTTTGTAGGCTCAATACATTTCATCTAGCAAATTCTCTTTGTGAATTACATTGTAACCTCATTCCCATTTCTCCCAAATTTTTTTTTTTTTTACCAATGAACAAAAATATAAATTTTACATGATGAGAATTTGGCTTATTTTATATTTGACAAGATTAGGCTAAATGTTATACATTTTCTAAAATGTAGGAAGCATATATGTGTCTGAGTGTGTATACATGGCTTTAAGCTCTAGAAATTAGTATTAATTACTGGATGATAGGCTATGATCAAGTCAGTCAGGGTCATTTTCTTTTTGCCAGAAAAAAACACTTTACTTAATATTTCTTTTAGTGAAGGCCTACTGGCAAGGAATTCTTTCAGCTTTTGTCTGTCTGATATTTTCTTCAGGTAAAGTTTTCTACCTTGATAATATTTTTTTTTCTTTCTTTCATTTTTAAAGGTATTGTTCCAGCTTCTTCTGGTCTGTATTTTGATGAGAAGTTTATTCTCATTCTTACCTTTGTTCTTTGGATATAGTATTTCATAATTTGCCTCAGTGTGGTTTTCTTTATGTGTATTCTGCTTGGAAGTTTGGTTTTTTTTTTTTTTTGTTTTTTTTTTTTTTTTTTTTTGAGATTCTTAGATCTGTGGGGTTTTCATCAGATTTGGGAAATTTTTATTTTACTGTCTTCAAATATCGCTTCTTTTCTTCCACGACTCTAATTATACATATTTTAGAATACTTGACATATTGCTTACAGTCATTGTGTAAGCACAATTACAGTCTGTGTGCTTTTGGTTTTGTTTTGGTTTTGTCCCTGGGCTTCATGGATAGTTTTCTATTATAGTACAACAAATATTTTTCATTTCTGGTTCTACGGGTTTTATTTAAAATTATTTTTTTCTCTTGATTATAGATTGCATTTTCCTGCTTCTTGGTGTGCCTCGTAATTTATGTTTGGATGTTGGACATTGTGAAATTTACATTTTTGAATGTTTAGTTTTATTGTATTCCTTTCAATAATGTTACAGTTAGTTTTGGTTCACAGTTTTTTGAAACAAGTTGGAAACTTCCAGATTTTCTCTTTAATTTTTGTTAGGGTAGGTCCAGATTGACTTCAGGATAGGGAAGTGGGCTAATGCAGCCAACTTTTGAGGATTCTACCTAATACCCATGTATTACAAGACCTTTCCACTGGGGTTTCTGCAACAGAAACAATTTCCATGTCAGAATTACAAGAGGTTGATTTGGGAAATGCATTAAAAAGATAAACGTAAGAGGGATCAGGAGTGTGCTGGAAAAGCCTCAGGCCACGATGCAGACCTGACACCTGTGAATGAAGAGGAAGATGGAAGAAGGAAGAAGGAAGGGAATTGGGGTGAAAGGGGCCTCAGACTGCACTACAGCCCTGAGAAATTCTTGGCCAACCTAGCAAGGATCTCAGGAGCAAATATCACCAGTTCAGAAGTCTTGTATTGAATAGAAGCAGTTAGGTCCTGTGCTCCTCCTCTGAAGCCTGTTAACAGGAGCTTCCCAGGAAGAGGATAGCCTCAGCTTGCACACTCAGGCAAATTCTAAAGTTGCCTCGGCTGGAGGCTGCAGATAACTACATACATCATGGCCACTTTTCTCTTTGAAAGGAGCCCTGGGGAGCTCATTTGCTTGTCTGGTAGATATTGTATGATTTTATTTTTTATGGAAACACTTATTGAGATTTAATAATTTTTTTAAAAAAATGAAATTAAAACATTGGCTTTATGTATTTGATTTAAACTTTTGATAGTCTTGCTACAACATGAATGAAACTTCAGAAAATTATGCTATGTGAAATAAGTCAGTCACAAAAAGCCCAATATTGGATGAGTCCTCTTATATAATGGATCTAAAAGAGTCAAACTCTCAGAAACAGCAAGTAGAATGATGGTTTTAGGGGGCTCCATATACAGCAAACAAGGAGCTGCTGTTCAGTGGATATAGAGTTTCAGTTTTGCAAGAAGGAAAAGGTCCAGAGATCTATTGCACATTAAGATGCCTATAGTTAACACTGCTGTTTTGAACCCTTAAAAATTGTTAAGATGGTAAAGTGAGTTGCACATAATAAAAAATGTCTGATAATTATTTATTATATTAGTATTTTTCCTTTTAAATTTAATAGAACATATATAAATAAGAATAAAGATAATTTTCATTTTTGTTCTGGTTATAGGCCTCACTAACATTAAGTCCTGCAGAGCTTGTTTCTCTCAGACCTAGACTTCTCTGCCCTAAGTATAGCAACCTGATCTCAATTGCTTGCTTTTTATGCCCACCTTATTGCAGAAACCTGATTTTAATAGACCTGATTCTGCCAGGTGCAGTGGCACATCCCTGTAATCCCCACAGCTCAAGAAGCTGAGGCAGGAGGATAGCAAGTTCAAAGCCAGCCTTAGTAATTTGGTGAGGCCCTAAGCAACAGTGAGACCCTGTCTCTAAATAAAATATAAAAAAGTCTGGGGATGTGGCTCAGTGATTAAGTGTCCCTGGGTTCAATCCCCAATACCAAAAATAAAAAAAACTGAAGCTGTGCCAGTACCCCATTTCCCTGGCCTAGGTTGGGTGAGATGGACATTAGGAGACATCAGGGGGAGGATGAAGCCTCAAGTGGGCAGAGTGAGTTATTTTTTTTTATTTCTGGGTTAGTCCTTGGGGTGAATGTTGCCAGGACTGAAACAAGCAATGAAGGAAGAATGGGCATTGTAAGGCCAGAAAAATATATCATCTTCAGAAGAAATTCAATAGTGAACCCAATTACAGTCTGAAACTGACACATCTGGACTTTTCATTTGCCTTGAAGAAGAAAATCATGAAACTGATAACTGACCCGTTCTTTTTTGGGGGGAGGGCGGTACCATGAATTGAACCCAGTGGCACTAAACCACTGAGCCACATCCCCAGCCCTATTTTGTATTTTATTTAGAAACAGGGTCTCACTGAGTTGCTTTTTCTCGCTAAGTTGCTGAGGCTGGCTTTGAACTTGGGATCCTCCTGCCTCAGCTTCCCGAGTCGCTTGGATTATAGGTGTGCGCGCCATCACACCTGGCTTGATCCATTCTTTTTTTTTTCTTTTAATAGTTTTTTAGTTGTCAATGGACTTTATTTTTTTTATTTCTGTGTGGTGCTGAGAATTAAACCCAGTGCCTCACACATGCTAGGTAAGTGCTCTACCTCTGAGCTACAACCTCAGTCTTTGACCCGTTCTTAAGATTCAGCTTTAGTTGTCACTTGAAGAAGAGTCGAACAGGGCAGTACACATCAGAAATATTAACTGGAACTTTGAATTCACTCAAGATTTTCATTGACAAAATCAGACCCGCCCATCTCCATTATGCTGTTTTCAGAAGGTTAAATACTTGGCAGCAGGGTAGATATTTGGGAAGTTTTAGAGTTGCACATATCACAGCAAACTGTGTGTGTGGAAACTACCATTATTGGGAACACAGTGTTAATTAATGCAAAACAAAAGTCCTGCTGGGCAGCACCAGATGGTAGCCTTGTAAGCTGTTTGGCTTTGGAATAGGCACCTGACCTCTCTGGGCCTTGGGTTCCTCATTCTTGGCAGGGAGAGATATGATGGTTTTTATCTCATTAAGCTACTGTGATGATTAAATGCAGTTATGCATGTGAATAAAGCAATAGTCTGGCACATACCAAGAATCTAATAAATATTATTTATAATTATTGCTTCTTTATCCATGTGAATTTGTTCTCCTCCAGGGATTGATTACACTTCTAAGTTTAGCTGGCTGCCTTGCAAAATATGCTCATTAAGAGAATGCTGAATGGATCACTTTAAACTTCTCACTACTACCAATGAAAAGTAATTCAGTTCAGAACTCCTGTAATAATGGGGTGGGTCATCCTTGCACCTGAAGACAGAATATTAGTTAAGATGGATGACCCATTTTACATTGGTGCTGTAAATCTCCCTTGTAGGTTTGGAAAGGATTCTTCTAAAGAGCATGAAAGGAGTTTATTTTTCATGCCTACTCTTGAGATATGCTACAGATGCTATGAAAAATAAGAACAAGAAGTGGAGGCAAAGCTCTTAGATGAATGTGAGATTTAAGATACTACTTCACAGAACTATCACCAAGGAGTTTTGTTCTTATGTTCTTATATTTTAAATACAAGAAAATTGTGCCCCACCATTTTCAATTGACATCCTAAAGATATTGAATGGCTAATGAGAAAAGCAAATCACTTTTATACTCCAAAAGGTCTCTGCTTTGTTATTCTTGATCATTTGATCTCAAAGGCCAACAAGGCGTGAGACCAGAAATCCCCATATACCTTTGGAATTCCAAGTTGGTTATATCAAGTGTGTTAATCAGCTTTCCAGTGCTGTAACCACTCCTGAGACAAATCAACTCTAAAAGAGGAAAAATTTATTTTGGCTCACAGTTTAGTTTCAGTGCATGTTCACTTGGCCCTGTTGCTTTGGACCTGTGACAGCACAGTACATCAAAGTGGAAGGACATGGCAGAGGAGGCCTGTTCACCTTATGGCAGCCAGGAAGCAGAACGAGAGAGACAGACAGAGACAGAAAGAAGTCAGGGTCCCAATATCCCCTTCGAGGGAAAACCTCCAATGACCCACCTTCCTTCTATGAGGCCCCACCTACTAAAGGTTCTGCCACCTCCCCATGGTGTCATGGGATGGGCATCAAGCCTTCAACACATGGGCCTTTAGGGACATTCAAAATTCAAATTATAAGGGAAGGTGGAAATTCAGGTACCTTGAAAAAAACTCTTGAAATCATTAAATCAAATTCTATTTGGTCTGTTTAGATTTACTAAGCTTTATCCCTTCCTGTATGGCCTACCTCTGCATGTACTGGAAGCCATAATCCCTCTCATTCACTTTCACATGCTAATTCTGAACATTTATCTTCCTTAAAATGCAGACCAAGGAGAGCAAGGCTCTACACATGTGATTACATTCTCACTTTCTTCTCAACCCAACCTTGTGTTCTAGCTTCAAGTGTGAGAAAACATTCACTCATTGACACTGGACATTTCAAGAAGAGGGGGATCCCCAAATGGGAATGGCCTAGCCCATTAAGCCTTAGGGCAACCATCTCTGAAAAGTTGTCTAGGAGTCACTTTGATACAAAATTTGATACAAAGGTTCCTAATATAACCCACCTTAATGCCCACAGAGCAGCTGGGTGTGCCCATCTGGAGGCACACACAATGACTACTATCAAGGTTCAGGTCACAGCTCTCAAAATGGACTTTTGAAGTTTCTTTCAAACTCAACATGCCACATCTTGCTCATTTCTCAGGACTTCAAATCTCTTTCTTCTTCTGTTCATAATTCTTATATATAGTTTTGGGTCACATGACTTTGAAATGCGGGACCCTGGAATGAAATATTCAACTCCAGGTGCAGTGTGACATGGCTGAGTAGGAAAGAGATAGCCTGTGAGGAGGATGATTCCCATGTAAGAAGCTTCTGGAGAGAACCTACACTATATTCAACACTTACCCATTTTAGGGTGATTAGGACATCCAAGCCATCATTTTCATCTTTCCTGCTTTGAAGTTTTAGGGAGAACTTGATGACGCCCTGCTCTTCTGACTTTAATTAAAAAGCTTCTTCATCTCACTCAAATTCCCACCCAAGAATCAAGAATCCCCAGACTGTAGATCAACTTTGTGATATCTGACAGACTAGTTTCAATTGACTTTGGATATTCAACTTATTTAACAGTTTATGGAATGAATTCCCTCGAATGCACTCGGTTGGATATTCTTTTCTTGCTCTGTAGATGTCTTGGGCACACACCTTTTGTTTCTGGTCTCCCTCAGCTCTCTTACAACAATCTTGTTTCCAGGCATTTAAAGCATCTAGCCCAGATGATGACTTCACTTCATATTTCCACCTTTACCCTTGTGCCCAGCCCTGACCTGTCATTCCCCAAAGAAGCAATGGAGAGGGACATTTGGTCTGTCTTCCTAGGATTTGATATGGAACAGAATGACAGGCAAAGAACATCCTGCCTTTTAACTTAGCTGATGCTGTCTGTAGTTTTCAGAAATCAAATGCTTTTTGTTACGGAGTGTGCCTGCATGCTGGACTTTCTCTCTGAGGCACTCCTGAAGATACCTGCTCTCCAAGTGCTTTCTCATTAGACAGTCCCCTGACCCATGTATTGTACTGTCTAATTTCTTATGACTCCCTCTCAGGTCTGTCGGGGTCTCCTTATGCCAGCAGGGGCCTGTGAAGATGCTTATTGCCTGAAGACCTCCTGTAGTATCAGTTTGGCCCATGGGAAACAAGCACCCTTGTCCACCACTACTAGAAGTGCTGCTTGCATCCATGGTAGTTCTCTGTTCTTGTTCTGGCAGCTCTGGCCAGTCCCAGGAGAGATCAGGCACCAGTTTCTATGCTCTTCTATTAAATATAATGTATAAGATGCCATTGGTTTGGACTGAGCTGTGGCACTAGGCCCAACAGACCAAACCGAAATGGAGTTGCTCGTGTTGCTGTTCCATGCCAAGCTGAGCTGTTTATCTGACTTTCAGAGTCATCAGTAAAGATGGAGGGAGGGGGAAAGGGAGGGGAAGAGAGAGAGAGAGAGAGAGAGAGAGAGTGAGAGAGACTCAAATCCTCAAACAAGCCAGTTTTAGCTGGCATGCTGTCTCCTCAGTTTTTTTTTTATTAATTTATTTTGATTCATTGTACACAAATGGAGTACAGCTGTTGTTTCTCTGGTTGTACACGAAGTAGAGTCACACCATCCATGCAATCATACGTGTACACAGGGCAATGATGTCTGTCTCATTCTGTGTCTCATCAGCTTTAACCTTCACCATGAAATGAACTTTAAGATGATCAACTTCCTTTTTGTTGTTTCTGCTTTCTTCACCCCTTTTCTGCCTATAAAGCCAAACTCCTCTGCTCAGTTCACCAAAACACTCATTCTTTGAATCCCCAGTACCATAACACAAAAATAAAACACTCATTCTGTTTTATGGAATAATTGTTGCCTTGATTCTAAAATTGCAAATAAATGCCAATTAAGATCTTTAGAGATGGGCATGTAGCACCTGCTTGTTGTCCCAATTACTTTGGGGGGTGAGGCAGGACGATCACTCAAGCTCACAAGTTGAGACCAGCCTGCAGACTCCATTCTCAAAAAAAAAAAAAAAAAGTCAAACTCTGGGGACCTGTGTCAGATCCTTCCCTGGCATCTCTTCCCCTAAAATATTTGACTGTGGGCTGACAGCTCCTTTCAGTAAAATCTTTTCTGATCAATCTCTTCTACAGTATTTCTTCACTCTAAATATTTTAAAATTTTTTTGTATGTATGCTAAACTTCAATAAACCTTATTTAAATGTTTAACTTGATTTTGTGTGGACAGCCATATCTTCTTTTAACTTTTCAGTTGCTTCACTGCATGCTTCACTTGAGGAATACCCACATGCAGGAAGGGACAGTCCCTGCCTGAGGGAGGACCTAACAGCCAGTGCTTATAAAGTCAGGGAATGCAGGTATGTGATATGGGGGCTCATCTAAGATCCCCAATAACCAAAATAAGGAGGCAGCTTCAGTGTCCTGTGAAGAGTCTAACAGGAAGGAGGGGTTCTCAAGGGCTCCAGGCTTCGTATAAAAGAAGCCAACAGTGGGAACCTTGTGGTTTGGTAATGAGAAGAGTTGGATATTTGTTTCTGTTTTGTAACTTTAGATGTGTTGAGCAGGTTTTTGGAAGTGCAGGCAAACAACTGGAGAAGAGTCAGAAGAGGAAGCAAGTGACTAAAGAGGACTTCATCACCTCAAATAGAAATATTTTTGTTACCTTATTTCTTAAATATATACTATGCTTAGTATAGTGACAAATGCCTTGGACTTTTTGTATCTTTCACCATTTGCTGCCCCAGGGAATTTGTCTTACCTCAAAAGAAATGAAAATTTCCCTTTTCAAAGATGATTGTGTGTTTTTAGGTATCCTGCTGGTGTTCTGGAAACTCTGTAGCCCACCTTGATGTTCCTGGGTACCGATGAGGAAAGCCCATGCCTTGGTTGAATACCCATGCCTTCACTTGGAGCAAATCTTTCTTTTTAATCTCATTGAATGATCTTAGAAGTCAAGTCACATCCTTGTTGTCTTCCCTGGACATTCGTTTTTAATGTGGAAAAAGTTGTGAGAGAAGGTGACCTTCTGGAGCAGCTAGCTCTTCATGATTCAACCTAAGACATGCACGGAAGTGTTCTGCGAAACAAGCAACTTTCCCAAACAAGGACCTACACTCATCGAGATCTTCACAAGGAGGTAAAAACCAGTACTTAAAAATGGGTTAACCGAACTTGCACACCACTCATTTTAGCATATTGTATTATCATGCAATCCAAAAAGTAGAAAGGCCCAGTCTAATGACTTATAAAGGAAATTATAAGAACTGGCTCATAGGCTGAAGATTTTCTGATGGGTTACAAAATGAATTTCACTCACAGGGCAAATCTGTCCTATAATCCTGGACACATAGTTTAAAAAGAAAATCACAGTTACTTTATGCACAATAGTTTTGACATTTTATCAGCATGCAATTAAAATCCTTTGTCTAAAGTTCTGGCTCTAAATTCTTGAGCAGATAGAAGCCCAGAATGAACCGTGTTATGCATTTCTAAAGAAGAAATTAATTCGACAACTCGTGGAGTTCAGTCCCAGGAGGGAGCGAGCAGTGTGGTGCTGCACTCTATTGGACTGCTGCAGAAACGTACAGATGCATCTGGCCTGTCTGCCAGGAAAGTCTTCCCGAGGACACATCTCCAACCACTGCCCTGGGAATAATCTGGCAGCCTATTCAACACAGACTCTCCTTTCGACAGAAGAGCAAGAGAAACAAAATGAGCTAAGCAACAGAGGGGAAAAATGTGGAAATTAAATTTGCTAAAACTCATGGTAGATACCATAGACTGAATGTCCTCCCCAAAGTTATATGTTGAGGCCTGATATGATGGTATTTGGAGGTGGGGACTTTGTTTGGTAATTAGGTCATGGAGTCAGAGCCTCTTGGATAGCATTGGTGTCCTTATAAAAAGAGAAAGAGATCAGGGCTTTCTCTTTGCCACATTGGAATGCAGCAAGAGTGTAGCCATCTGCAAATCCAGAAAAATCCTAGCCAGAACATAACCAGCCAGCACTTTGCCACTGGACCTCACAGTCTCCAGAACTGTGAGAAATAAATGTCCAGTCCATGGTATCTTATTATAGTTGCCCCAACTGAGTAACTAGTGGAGTTAAATGAAGTGAGAAAAGGGAGGGGATAGGAAAAACAAGTTGGGTGCTGCTTGCATATTCAAAACCAACCTAGATTGCTCAAACAGAAAAATCCAGGCAATCATAGACAAATGTGCTAAACTCAGATTAGGACTTTTGTCTATGATTCTGCAGTAACAGGGACGTAAGAAGGAAAACACATGTGTTGTGTTTCCCCCAGTGGCTTACTGGATATCTGGTTTCCCACAAACAGAAAGGAGTTTTACAAGCCAGAGTCTGCTCTTCTTTATGACACATTGAAAATGAAACAATGGTTTTATTTGAGATTAGGCTAGAGGCTCGGATGTCAGACTTCCCTTTGGAACTTGGTATTAACATGCATTTTAATCTTCTAGAACTTCATTGAATTAGGGAACTGTGAAAAACAGGAAAGAAAACACATAAACTTCAAATTATCTTTAATTTGTTTAATTTATTTGAATGTATACAGACGATATGATTTATAGTTATTATCCTTGGTATATACATTTGAATTTGCTTTTCCCCCTCCATTTGGGGTGTTTTGCTAATGTAGTCTTACTCATTTATCCAGATTCCACTTGATGAAGGGTATGCCAGTGCTGGTTGGATGGGACCGTGGCATATGCTTAGCTGTGGAACAATGACAAAATCTGGTATAAACAAGGTCATGTCCTTGATCTTGTCCTTATTACCACTATTCTTTATTTGAGTCATTACAAATTATTCTTTTTTAAAAATAGTTTTTGGATGTTGATAGACCTTTATTTTATTCATTTGTTTATATGTGGTGCTGAGAATCAAACCCAGTGCCTCACACATGCTAGGCAAACGCTCTACCACTGAGTCACAACCCCAGACCTATGAATTATTCTTAAATGTTAATTTTCCCTCAGGTCCAAAGATTCCTAGGAATATAGGATAGTGCTGAATAAAGGGTCTTAGAAATATGCTTTTTTTGACTTCCTAATATTTGTAATGAAAATCATGTGTCCTGGATCATAATCTATGCCTACTTGCAAACCCAGCTATTTTCACAATCTCATTCTATGATTCTCATTCACCAAAATTCATTAGATTCTTTCCTCCTAGACTAATGAAGCCAGAATTATAGGTGATCAGGTCAAATGGAGGAAATGGAGGCCAGTTTTGATCCTGGAAGTTGGAGACTGCCCCTGGGAGATTGGACTGTCAATGTCTCCAGAGCCCCTTGATCTCCAAGTTTACCTGCCTATACTACCTGACTCCAAAGGCTGCAGACAGGGAATTGCTAATTAATGTCCCCTGGATTGCTGCCTGCCTGAATCACTCCATTTGGCCCTTCCCCCTGACCATTTGCTTCCCGCCTTTTGGCCATGCCACCAGCATCACCTGGGCCTACTCACTAGGCAGGAAGGAGAGAAATAAGGGGGGAGAGAGCAGGAGAACAAAGGAAACTTTAGTCTATAAAAGATGCAGGGTGCTCTCACTTCTTGGGATACCAGAATACCAGCCATGGTCCCCTTCTTCCCGGGAGAGGTCTGTGTTACTACCTTTAAATAAAACCTGCTTTATATGCTTGCCTCGGCAACTTCTCTAATGTCCAAACTTCAATATTTGAGGAAGCAGAACTCGTCATCGATAACCAGTGGTATCACTAATAGCAGAGAATTGGTAGTGAATCAATTGTCAGTTCACAAATTACTGCCACCAAAGAATTGATGAAACCTGGTGTGCAGAGAAATCATACTACCTCAGATTAAGTGACTTCAATTCAATAAGACCAAACAAACAAACAAACAAACAAAACAATGACAACAACAAAAAACCCATCTCATCATGTCTATCAACAGTTGTTGCTTATTCTCTATCTCTCCACACCGGAGTTGGGTTTAAATCCAGCCATTATTTTGATCTAGCAGAGAAACACTGTCCCTAGTCTTCTTGAAAGAAAAGATTGGCCACCAAATAACTTCCATTTCACATGTTTGGCATCCAATGTGCCCAATGGTATTAATAGCACTGTGAGTATACCTGTGCTATTCTAGGGTGTAAACCAGGGCTGATTTAACCCAGGAAAAGGGGTCTTAGAGAAGGTACATGACCTAGTTCTGAAATATAAGAGCAAGTGTGTTAGGGAAAAACTTTCCTTCCTGATAAGGGCAAGGGTGGCATTAGAAGAAAGCTGTGTTTCTCGCTCCCGTCCCCTCCTGCTTATGGAGACTTTATGGGAAGCGGTTGGGCTGCCTGGACCCTGCAGTCATTTTGAAACCATGTGCTGTTAATTCTCTGCATAATACCAGCGGGAGCTGACCACACCTGGAAGAGTCTAGTTCTAAGCTTTTGTTCCTGCAGACTGAAGCCTCTGTGATTGAATATCCTGTTAGAGCTGACACATTCCAGCTGATACAGATGTCCAACAATCTGGTAGTAAGTAGGTAAAGCTACTTCAGGTAATGCTGCCTGGAGAAGTATTAAAATTTGGCCATCCTTTCTTCTACTAATTCTTAGTTGTTCCTGTGATTGCATAGCATCCTAGGAGCCCTAAAGAATAGAGTTCATTAAAACCTAAGGTTGTGTAAAAGCAGGCCTCTAAAGGTGTATTTTGAAGGACAGAATCTTCCATCTAGCATATAAAATGAAATAAAATGGAGTTCTCATCACCTGGTTTTAGGTCTGAAATACTAATTATAGAGATTAACTTCTTAAAGTCATCTTCAAGAGTTTTTTGTGTGTTTGTACTGGGGATTGAACCCAGCGGGGCTTAACCACTGACTCTGATCCCCAGTCCCTTTTTACATATTTTTATTTGGAGACAAGGCCTTGATAAGTTGAGAACTTGCCATCCTCCTGCTTCAGGCTCCCAAGCTGCTAGGATTACAGGCATGCACCTATGCGCCAGGCCTAGATTCACATTCTTTAAAGAAGTCTATTTCTATTTCACTGCTACATGTTCATTACAGTTTCAGGACTTTATCCTTATTTCTGTGGGATCTTCAAATAAAAGTGTTTCTTAAAATGCTACATTAAATTATTCTGACATAGTCTCATATTTTTGTTAAGCATTTAAGAATCTATAGAGAAATGCATGTAGCATTTAAATAAATTATGATTTTTTAAATCAAAAGACAAGAATTTCTTGTAATGCCAATGAAAGTCAGTGTCTGCTTTATACGTGTAGTTTTAAAACAAACTCAAAAGAGCAAATTTGTAATTGTTTTTATATCTCTTCCCCACCCCCCACAAAGATACCCACATTTGTAGTCCTATTTGATTCATCTCTAAGACCATAATCTTGGAATGGTTTTTGTGTTCTCTTGCCCTCTGCTGGCTAAATTGAGACCTTCCTGGGAACAAGTCAGACACCCTACAGGGTCAAAGATGTACACCACCCTCCATCCTGCTTATTTTTAGGTGGGTCTGGCAAATGCCTCCTCAACAACTTTCATGCTACAGATAAAAATCTAGCTTTACACACCCCCACACTTTTTATCAAGATATCTATTACCCAATGGCTCAAGTTCATGACATCTGTCTGTTCTGCAGCATCTTTTGAATTTTGCCCACTGCATCCTGTGATTAGTGTCTTATTATATACTGTGCTATTCCTGAATTGTCTCCGCTACATAATTAGGTAAGTTATCACATCAGGAGTAAACACCAGGTGCATCATTCTGCCGTGGTTATTAATTGCTTGGTGCTTGTCTTGTTTTCCCAGTGTGACTGTCATCTCTTTAGGCTTATTTACATTCAACCTCATCAACTGGATACAAAAAAGGCCTCAGCCATGGAAACTAGACCTCACATCTGCCCTTGGCCTTCATGGGTGAGAAGGGGACCCTGGTGCTTGCTGCATCCCTGGCATTCCCAGGTGTCCTGCAGTCCATCTGCAGTAGTTAAGACAGGGTACACAGCATTATGTCGAACCAGACTTTCCCTGGCAGGGTGAGTGGAGGAGAGTGGAGCAGAGCATAGCGTGAGGCCTGTGCACCCCTATCTTACTTCTGTGAACCCCAGCAATGTTAGGTAAGTTATACTGCCACTGAAACTCCACTGCTCCCTCCTCTTGCCCATGAAATTCTCACAAGTGTGGTGTTTTGGGGTATGCTCTGGAGCAAGTGCTTCCCTTGGATTTCTACTTCTCCACTCACATCTCAGTTGAGATCTGTACAGTCAGTCTTTCACATCTGCAGGTTATGCAGGCTCAGGTTCAATCAACTGTGCCGGGGGGTGGGGGGATATTCCAAAGAAAAATTGTGTCTGTATTAAACATGTACAGACTTTTTCCTTGCCATTATTCTCTAAAGGATATTGTATAACAACTATTTATATAGTGTTCACATTATATTAGATATTATAAGTAATATAGAGATTGTGGGGGAATGTGTATAGGTTATATGCAAATGCTCTACCATTGTATAGAAGGGACTTGAACATTTGAAGATTTTGGTATACTCCAGGGTCCTTGAACCAAACCCCCATGTACACTAACAGATGACTATCTCCTAGATATGCGAAAGCTACATGCTATTTTTTATTTTTACTTTTCCCAGTCTCATTGTCAATCTGTACTTTCTTCCGGAGGGAAAGTGTATGGACAGATTTCAATTTGGGTGGCTGGCAGTATTATCCTATGGAAAAACAGCAGAAATTCTTCTGATTTTTTTGGTGGTGTTGTTGCTTTTGTTTTGTTTGTTCGTCCAATGAAAACAAGACAATTGGCTTAATGAAGATGGAAGAGGAGAGAGGAGAAGGCATGAAAGTTGTCCAGGTGGCTGGAGACAGAAGGACCAGGCAGTGTGACTGTCTGGTGGCGCAAAGGCACCATTCAAGGTTTGTGGTAATGAACTTGAAGACCAGTCAGCATGATTGTGGGCTTTTTCTCCAGCCATGTTCAGCTGCATCCTGTGTGATTTTGCTAAATGACTACAAAGGAACACGAGGAACATGAGGAAGATGTTAAGGCTGCCCTGTGAAGCCCAGGACTAGGAAGACTGCCATGTTCCTAGATCAGATGTGCAGCATCATAGAGATGCCAGTTCTCCCCAGTATATACATTTATTGTGATCACAGTAAAACTAGCCAATTTTTTCTACATTGAGAAAAATTATTTCTAAAATATGTTAAAAAAATAGAACATTCAAGCCTATTCAGGGTCCCCCTCCCCCTAAAAAAAAGCATAATGGGGAAAAGATATGAATTGTTCAGAGAAGAAAAACAACGTTTAATGACCTTTAAATATCTAAAAAGCTACCTAATCTTGCTTATATTAAGATAAAAATTATTTAAAAACATTTACAAACATTTTTGCTTACCCATCTGATTGGCAAAACTAAAAAAAAAAGAAAAAATGCTAAGAAACCCTGTTGGTGAGGTTGTGGAAAATGTGCTGTCCTCACTGCCAGTGGGAGTGCAAAGTGGCACAGCTTCTGTGGGAATAATTTGAGTTAAATAATAAAATCATATCTGCAGGCTGAGGATATAGCTCAGTGGCCAAGTGCTTGCCTAGTGTTATGGTTTGAATGTTCATGTCCCCTAAAAAGCACATGTGTTAGGCATTGAAGGGATGTTCAGAGGGGTAATGATCAGATTATGAAAGCTGCAAACTCATCTGTGGCTTAATCTAGTTGATGGACTAATGAACTACTGGGTGGCAACTGTAGGCAAGTGGGCCACAGCAAGAGGAGGTATACCACTGGGGGGCTGGCCTTGGACGGCATTTGTCCATGGTTCATTTCTCCTTTTCTCTGCTTCCTAGCTGCTATGACGTAAGCAGCTTTCTTCCACCTCATCTTGGGCCCCGAGCAATGGAGTTGACTGGCCGTGGACTGAATCTATGAAACCATGAGCCCAAATTAAACTTTTCCTCCTCAAGGTGGTTCTCGTCATGCATTTTAGTCACAGAGATAAAAAGCTGACTAAAACATCTAGTGTGCACAGTGCCCAGGGTTCCATCCCTAGCAGCACCATAACTACCCACAACAAAAGGAAACCACATTTGCATTTGCACTTACCTATTGATTTAGCACTTCGACTTTCAAGAATCTTAAAACAATACAAGCAGAGAGTTATTCATTGTGAAAGTATTTATAATGGCAAATGATTATACATAATCCAAATATCCATCAATAGGGGATTTGTGTACTTACAAGTTGTATTCACGAAATAGAGAATGGAGTAATTGTAAAAAAGAACAAAAAGAACTCCTCCCCACCCCTGCCATGGCCCAGCCCCAGCAGTGGGAAGCCTGTAATCCCAGTTACTCAGGAGACTGAAGGAGAAGGACCACAAGTTTGAGGTCAACCTGGACAACTTAACGAGATCCTGACTCAACATAAAATAAAAGGGGTTGCAGATGTAGCTTAGTGGTAGATGGTCATGAGTTCAATACCCAGTACTGCAATAATTTTTTAAAATTGAAGAAAGAAAGAGTTTAGGGGTATAGCTCAGTGATAGAGGCCCTAGGATTGATCCCCAGCAACTCCCTCCAAAAAAAAAAAAAAAAAAAAAAAAGAAAAGAAAAAGAAGAAAAGCCTAAGATTCAGAATAAAAGATGAGATGAATAAATAGATAAAAGATATGTACAGAAAACTATCTTTTGTATATAAAAGGAAAAGGAGGGGAAATGATGTTGGCTTATTTTTGCCTAAAGCAAGAGCTCTGGAAGAATAAAGTAAAAGTGGTTTTTGAGAGGGGAAAGGAAAATGAGGTTGAGGAGACAGAGAGGTGACATTTCTCTAGGTATATTGATTGATGTTAATGTTTTACAAATTTTAAAACTACTAATAATGAAATGAAAAAGGAAAAAAAGAAGAAAACTGATTTTGGAAACAAATGGAAATAAAAGAATTTTAAATGAATATCAGATTGAGGGATTGCATGCCTCTTCTTATTGACCCTGCACTTGGGAATTTCCCCAGTAAAGCTTGCTGGATCGTGGAAGGCTGTGGAATTAGTACAACTTGCTTCAATTATGTTTTTGGTCTGTTGTTCTATCTTTTGGCACTACGCAGTCCACATGGCAGTGATCCTGGTTTGTTCACTAATGTATCTATACATACAGCCTACACAGTGTCTGCATGTAGTAGGTACTCAATAAATTTGGTTGAGTGAATGAAACTCCCATGGGCAAGGAAGTTATTCTTTGCATGACTTCTTCGAATGCCCAAAGCTAGTGTAGGGCTTGTGCAGAGATTGCCTGGTATTTATTTTATTGGAGCCCAGATGTTTTTAGCAGAACTACAACTGCACTTCTGTCCTCACTGACATCTATTCATGCCTGGCCAAGAGCTCTGGACCCTGCCACTGTCACTATCTGCAGCTGGCAGTTCCCAGCAGCCAAGATATTGCCTAGGCTCACACTGTGCTGAAAGTGGCCCAAACTGCCCATGATTTAGTCTCTCTTGTTGTACTTTGGACTGGGCTGCTTTATGGGCCTTTCAAGAGGTATCTCTCCATTCCTTTCTAGTGGGCTTACAAGAACAGAAGTGATATTTGGGACACATGGAGAAATAAATCTCTCTTTAGAAATGGCTATATACAGATGAAGAGATTTCTTCTGGTAAGTCTGGTTTAATGATAAACTATAGATCTGACTGTCACTAAGAATAGCATCCTTTGCCCTACATCCCTCTTTCAGCATTTCATTTTTTTTGTGAAATACACTAAAAGGTTTCAGTTTAGGGACACTTTTTAAAAAGTTTTACTCTGGGAGTGAGACAAATGTGGATCTGGATTCCAGGTTGGAGAAGTTCTTAACTCACCTTCCTGGGACTCAGTTTCCACAACATCAGCAATAATTAGCTTTCTATGTTGTTGGTAATATTAACAAGTATGTATGTTATGCCCCTAACACAATGCCAGTTCTTCACTAAAGGGAGAATTAATAAAAATAGGCTCACTCTTCTTACTAAAAATTGTAGGGAAATAAGATCAGAAGGAAATAAATTAAAAATGCCCTTGGGTGGTAAGATTATAGTGCTTTTTATCTTGGTTTTGATTAAACTTTCCCAGACTTTTTATATCTTGTAAAATGACTCTACAGTAGTTCTATAGTCGGAACTGTTAATAATTTACATAATCTTTTTTAAAAATTTATTTTAGTTGTAGATGGACACAATGCCTTTATTTTGTTTATTTTCATGTGATGCTGGGGATAGAACCCAATGCCTCACACATGCCAGGCAAGTTCTTTACCACTGAGCCCCAGTCCCAGCCCCTTACATAATCTTTAATAGTTAAAAATTCTCAATATTCCTTCCACAATTCTGTCCTGTTTCTCAATAAAAACTTGCAACAAAAATCAAAGTAAAACAAAGAATTAACATGAGCACATAGACCCAGGCCCTAATAACAACAGGAAGTCAGCCTGAAACAAATGTGAATAATAATTGAAACTGAGGACTTGATCAACACTTTTAGGATCTGGTGAGCAGATAACAAACCTTTTAGTGTTGGCCAAGAACAACAATCTTGAGTTAGGGGAGGAGCCAAGAGTGTCCTCTGTGAGCCAGAGAGCAGTCCCCATTCTCTGCTGGAGCGAGGAGGGAGGAAACATTCAGCCAAGCCACAACTTCCCCTGTGATCAGCCTGGGGAAAGGTGTCATGGCCAAGTGGTGTGGGCCCCCACAATGGGATGGCTATTGTTTGCATCACTTGCAGGGTAGGAAATTCCCATTGGCTGGGACAGTGCAATCTCAGAGATTGGCACCCAAGATGGAAGGAAGCGGCCAACATGATGGTTATTGCTCTCTGAACCACCCAGCCCCTCCCAAGTCCTGTCACTTGCAAAGGTTGTGGTCAGGGTTGCAAGAGGAGCAGAGGGACATTTGTGAGCACTGAGACTTCTAACCACTCCACATTTCACAAGTGAGAAAAAAGGAAGTGAGTCTTAGAAAGGAACATGAGGACACGGGGCAGAAAGTAGTGCACTCAAGACTTCAGGGGTTGGATGTGAGGTGTCCCCTAAATGCTCACGTGTGAGACATTGCAAGAAGGTTCAGAGAAGAAATGATTGGGTTATGAAAGCCTTAACCCAATTAGTGAATTAATCACCTGATGGGATTGAGTGGTGACTGAAGGCAGGTGGGGTGTACCTGGAGGAGGAGGGGCATTGGGGGCATGGCTTTGGAGTACATATTTGGTGAGCTGAGCCTGGTCTCTGCTTTCTGATCATCATGTGAGCTGCTTCCCTCTGCCACACTCTTATGCTATGATGTTCTGCCTCATCTCAAGCCCCAATGAATGGAGCCAGCTGTCTATGGACTGAGACCTCAGAAACTGTGAGCCTTCACATAAACCTTTCCTCCTCTACAATTGTTCTGGTTGGGTCTTTTAAGTCCCAGTAGCAAAAAAGCTGACTAAAACATCAGGATTGAAGTATTTTTGCCAATCCAGGTTCCTCAGTTAGCAAAGAAGCTCAAAGCAACTTCCTGTGTTGCTTTTTTTCTGCCACTGTTAAAAAGCTCTCTACCTCATGACACCTGCAGTCTGTCACAGAGCTGTGCAGCCTAAACATCAGAACGAGCCATTCATCTCACAGTCCAACCAAGGGTCAATTAGTTACCAAAATCTGTATTTATTATAGGGAGAACCTACATCAGAGAATAGACAGCAAGCCATCCTTATAACTCTGGCAGCGCCCTTCGATGGCATAGATAAGATCAGGAAATTAAAGGAGCTGCACTCCATCTTCTAGAAAACACATCTAATTTCCCCCGTAGCTTCACTTTCTTCAATTTCTACTTTGTGCAGTTCTTTTATTTGCTTCCTCCTCCCCCTCATTTATCTCTTCTAAAAGAAGAATCAGAGCAATGTCCTAGGAAAAAGGTCGTACTTGTTTCTGCTCAAGGTATCCCCTGATTTGAAGGTGGAAATTCCCAAGTATCTGTAAGGGCACCTGTTCATTTGAGATCAGTAGGTTGCCCAGGGCTAGATCAATGGGCAAGAGACTGAAGCACAAAAGGGACTGAGACAAAGAGAAGGTCAGCTGTAAGTGGGTCAGGAGACCAGAGTGGACAGAGTAGGCCCTGGAATGCTCTGCCATGAGGCCTGCTGCGGAGGATTTCAGTCCTGCCCCCACCCCGCACGTCACCCAGGGGCAGGTGACTCAGCACTTCCTATTATTATGAAGGCCAACCCCAGGAGGCCCTAGTAAGGCTGACTGCTGTTAAAACTGGACTGCTCTCCTTCTAGCTCCTGGTTCGTTCCAGCCTGTATAGTAAAAGGTTGTTCTAGAAGGGATGTGAGTAACGCATCCCAGTATTCAAAGTTCCTTTATCACTTTTTTTTACTTGAATCAACAGTTGGCACTGGTCAGGCTTTGGGCAGATGTCAGCTGCTTTATCTGGTAGCACTGTCCCATAATTATTAAGGCTTATCAGCAATTGCTAGGTGCCAACGTTGTGTGGAGAACTTTAAACGGATACCTCATGTAATTCTCAGAAGCTGACCACAAGGTAAGGACAACCATCCCCATTTGCAGAAGAGAAGACAGAGGCTTAGAGATGCTAAACTATTCACGGACCGAGACTCCCACTTAAGCCTTTGGACGTACAAGTACTTTACCTGTACTCAGTACTGCCTGGCACAGACTAGAAATGGTTTGTTGAGATTAAACAAAGCCAGAAGGCGATCATATGCAGGAGAAAGTGGAGAAAATGAAAAGCAAACATTAGACCAAAAGGCCGACAAGGAGAGGAGGATAGAAGAAGGGAAGCAATATGTCACTGGCAGAACATCCAGGAAGCTAAGCCTCACTGGTGCTGTATGTCATGTAAGCTGCTACCTAGGACATTGTTCACTGAGCCAGCTGTAGACCTGTGGAGAATGTCTTTCTGCAGTATCAGAATTTATTGAATAACAACAAATTTACAAGCTACATCAGAGGATTTTGGTTCACTTGGTAGTCATGAGCAGGGCAGTTATGAATTCTTTTATTCCATTCCAATCTTAATTACTAATATCTAGAATACTCAAGTAGCATATCACACTTTATACAATGATTTATAGGTTACACAACCTAAGAAAGGGTTAGCAGTGACCACAGAGTTAATGAGGCAGAACAAAGGAAGAGAGCTGATACAGAAAGCTGCAGAAGAGTCACTGTAGGTGGTCAGATGAGAGAACCCAGTCTAAGAACTTGTTGGAGGCATGGAACTATTCTGGGCACAGAACTTGTTCAAGGTCAGGGTCTACAACACCAAGCAGTTTCCAAGGATGCCATGTCCAGCAGAGGCACAGGGCTGAGCTGAAACCTCTGGGAAAGGAGTCAGGAGTTCCTTGTCACCTGTCAAGGAGGTGTCTGATAAGATGACTGGTTAGTGAGTGCCTCTGTAACATGGTCTTGGCTTCCTTCCTTTTGTATATTTCAGGTGAAAGGGGTGCGTCATTTGGTGGTATGGTGTGTCTGATAGACTCATGGGTCTGATATGAATCTGGTATGTCCATGCATCCATGTGCTTCTGATTCAATTAAATAAGTTCACAGGTGGTCATTTTTTATTAGCATGACTATTTTTCAGTTTGGGCCTTATGATTGTGCTGTGCAGCTGGGGGCTATTCTTTTCAATGAGTTCTGTATGTCCGACATCTGGTGGTTACCTATTTTCCCAGAGAAATTAACAAGTCATTCTGCCTTAGAACTTGTACTTAAGATGGAGTAGCTTAGTGCAAACTGCTGCTTTATAAAGTGGAGTAACTCAGGGCTAGGCACAACCTCAAAACTGCTGTTCTATACATTATGGAACAACTCAGAGCAGGGCACAACCTTCTGTCAATATTTATCTTCCTAACATCTCTTCAAGATGGATATGTTTTGCTATCTCCATTTTCATGGAGAAATTCATTTTTCAATAATCCATGGATTTATTGTCTAGTTTTGGATTTTTAAAATTTGTTCTAATTACTTATACATGACAGTAGAATGTATTTTAACACATCATATATGAATGGAGTATAACTTCTCATTTTTCTGGTTATACATGAGGTAGAGTTACACCAGTCATGAAATATATGCACACAGGGTAATAATGTCTGATTCATTCTACTATCCTTCCAACCCCCATACTCCCTCCCCTCCCTTCACTCCTCTATGCCTAATCCAAAGTACCTCTCTTCTCCCTTAGCCCTCCACCCTTATTGTGTATTAGCATTTGCATAACAGAGAAAATATTCAGCCTTTGACTTTTGAGATTGGCTTATTTCACTCAGCATGATATTCTCCAACTCCACCCATTTACCTGCAATGCCATAATTTCATTCCTTTTTAAGGCTAATATTCCATTGTGTGTATGTACCACATTTTCTTTATCCATTCTTCTATTAAGGGGGATCTAGGTTGGTTCCATAGTTTAGCTATTGTGAATTGTGCTGCTATAAACATTGATGTGTCTATGTCACTGTAGGATGCTTATTTTAAGTCCTTTGGGTATATAAAGAGGAGTGGGGTAACTGGGTCAATGGTGGTTCCATTCTAAGTTTTCTAAGGAATCTCTATACTGCTTTCCAGAGTGGTTACACCAATTTGCAGTACTACCAGCAATGTATGAGTGTACCTTTTTCCTCACATCTTCATTGACATTTACTATTACTTATATTCTTGATAAACACCATTTTGACTGGAGCGAGAAGGAATTTTACAGTAGTTTTGATTTGCATTTCTCTTATTGCTAGAGATGTTGAACATTTTTTCATATATTTGTTGATCAACTGCATTTCTTCTTCTGTGAAGTGTCTGATCCTTCCTTAGCCCATTTATTGATTTTTTTTTTTTTTTGGTGTTAAGTTTTTTGAGTTCTTTATATATCCTGGAGATTAATGCTCTATCTGAGGTACATGTGGTAAAGATTTTCTCCCATCTGTAGGTTCTCTCTTTATATTGTTGATTGTTTCCTTGACTGTGAAGAAGCTTTTTTTAGTTTGATTCTATCCCATTTATTGATTCTTGATTTTACTTCTTCCATTTTAGGAGTCTTGTTAAGGAAGTTGGTTCCCAGGCAGACATGGTGGAGATTTGGGCCTACTTCTTCTTCTAGGCACAGGGTCTCTCTTGTAGTGCCTGTCTTTGATCCACTTTGAGTTTCATGAAGGATGAAAGGTAGGGGTTTGGTTTCATTTTGCTACATATGGATTTCCAGTTTTTCCAGCACCATTTGTTGAAGAGTGTATTTTTTCTCCAGTGAACGTTTTTGGCACCTTTATCTAGTATGAGATAATTGTATTTATGTAGGTTTGTCTCTGTGTCTTCTATTCTGTACAATTGGTCTATGTGTTTGTTTTGGTGCCAATACCATGCCATTTTTGTTTCTATGACCCTGTAGTATAGTTTGAGGACTGGTATTATGATGACTCCTGTTTCTCTCTTCTTGCTAAGGATTGCTTTGGCAATTCTGGGTCTTTTATTTTTCCAAATGAATTTCATAAACTGCTTTTTCTCTTTCTATGAAGAATGTCATTGGGATTTTAATAGGAATTGCCTTAAATCTGTGTAACACTTTGGTAGCATGGCCATTTTGACAATATTAATTCTGCCTATACAAGAGTGTGGGAGATTTTTCTACCTTCTAAGGTTTTCTTTAATTTTTTTCTTTAGTGTTCTTTAGTTTTCATTTTAGAAGTCTTTCACCTTTTTTGTTAGATTGATTCCCAGGTGTTTTATTTATTTATTTATTTTTGAGGTTATTGTGAATGGGGTAGTTTTTCTAATTTCTCTTTCAGTGGTTCCTCACTCATGTATAGGAATGCATTTGATTTATGGGTGTTGGTTTTATATCCTGCTACTTTGCTGAATTCATTTTTGAGTTCTGGAAGATTTCTGGTGGAATTTTTTTATCTCCTAAATATAGAATCATGTCATTGGTAAATAATGATAGCTTGAGTTCTTCTTTTCCTATTTGTACCTCTAATTTGTTTTATCTGTCTGATTGCTCTGGCTAGAATTTCCAGGACCATGTTGAATAGAAGTGGTGAAAGAGGGCATGCTTGTCTTGTTCCAGTTTTTGGAGGGAATGTTTTCAGTTTTTCTCCATTTAGAATGATGTTGGCCTTGGGTTTAGTGTAGATAGCTTTTACAATGTTGAGGTATGTTCTTACTATTCCCAGTTTTTCTAGCGTTTTGAGTATGGAGGGTTGCTGTATTTTGTCAATGTTTTTTCTGCATCTATTGAGATAATCTTGTGATTCTAGTCTTTAAATCTATTGATGTGATGGATTACTTTTATTGATTTCCGTTATGTTGAACCAACCTTGCATCCCTGGGAGGAGCCCCACTTGATCATGGTACACTATCTTTTTAATATGGTTTTGTATGTGATTTGCCAGAATTTTATTGAGAATGCTTGCATCTATGTTCTTCAGAGATATTTATCTGAAGTTTTCTTTCCTTGACATGTCTTTATCTGGTTTTGATATCAGGGTGATACTAGCCTCATCAGATGAGTTTGGAAGTGTTCCTTACTTTTCTAATTCATGGAATAATTTGAGGAGTATTGGTGTCAATTCTTTATTGAAGATCTTATAAAACTTGTCTGACAATCCATCTGGTCCTGGGCTTTTCTTGATTGGTAGGCCCTTGATGGTGTCTTCTATTTCATTGCTCAAAATTGATGTGTTTACATTGTGTATGTCCTTCTGGTTCAGCTTGGGTAGATCATATGTCTCCAGAAATTTGTCAGTTTATTACTGACATGGATTTATTCTCTGGTTTGGATTCTTAGAGCTACTGGGATACAGGTGTATATTCAGTGTTGCTGGAGAAGCATCTCTCATACCAAGTACCCCATCTTCTACTTCCCTAAATTTTTCACAATTACAGTAAGGCAGCAAAGGCAGTGGCATTGTCTTCTATAGGTTATCACTGAATTGTACACATTGTTCTCAAGATCAGACTCCATAAAATTAAGACCTTTGTCTTATTTGCTTCTATATCCTTAGCTGGGGGAACACAGAGGGTGATCTCTATGTACTGAATTAAGACTACATAAATAAATGAACTAAGGAGACTTGAATTCATTTATTTATGAACAAATAAATAACTTGAAGACTTTTTGATACTTTCTGGTCTGAATCATTGACTTTGCAAAGCAGAGGATAGAGAGGAATGGGTCATAGGGTAATATTTTGGGGGGACGTAGTTGAGTAACATTAGAGATGGGGATTTTGGAGCTTGGAGTTCCATAGCAGGAGAATCTGTAGAGCTAATGGACTCTATGGACTTCCCAATCTAACTTCCTTTCCACTCAGTCATTGTCTCTATACTGTTCTCCTATCCATCCTTCCAACTACACCAGGAGAAGCATCCTTTTGACTTAACAGGGCCAAATGTCCAGATTTAGGCTGCTGACATTTTTGTCTTTCTCTCCACTGACATCCTTCAATGAGCTCAGGTATTCCTCCTACAGGAAAAAACAAAACAAAATAAAATCTTGGGTAACTCTGTAGTTTCTCAACATTCTATTTCTCTTCTTTCATTTCCTATTAAACTTGAAAGTGGTTTATACTTTTTATTTTCATTTGTTTTGTTGCCCACCAACTTTCAATCCTATGAAATCTGACTTCTGCTTTTGCTACTACTTTGCTAAAATACTCTCTCTTGTTTGTAGAAATAAAACACTTTATATCAGATCACTAGTTGTCTGGTATTCCTCATCCTTCCTCCTTTTATGGGTAAAACTCTTTCAAGTTTCAACTGGGCATATATGGGCTCAACTAAGACTGCATTTCCCAGTCTCCCTTGCAACTGGGTGTAGGCATGTGGCCAGGACCTAGGGGCAACTTCTGGCTTCCCTAAAGCTAACAGTTTGTCCCATCCTTCCCCTTTTGTTCTTTCTGCTGTTTGGAAGCACTTTTAGAAATTGATGTCAAGATGGCAGGGCTGGTGTGTTAAGGAGAGTAGTGCTGTTTCTTGAGCCCTGGACTGATCACCTCTGGATCTTTACTTGAGAAATAAATAAATTCATATTTTATTTTTATCAGTCCATTTTGGGGTCCCTTTGTTATAGCAGCTTAGTGAGTACCCTGTTAAACTCCTTTATTTCTTGTTTAAAAAGTAATATGCATTCAATGAAAAAACAACTTGCTGGTAAGAAGAAAGGTGACAACGCAATTCCTGTTGATCCTCCTGCTTTTCTGATGAATTAGTCTCAATAACCTATATTTAAGTGTCTTGTCTTTCTCCTGCCTGCAAGCTTGGGCATACCCCAGGAATAATTTCTCTGCTCTCTCGTCTTTCTATACTCTGTCCCAGAGAATGACTCGTTGAGTAGCTGATTTAGTCATAATTTGTTCATTGATTTAAGAATACCTCATGAAGAACTACATTCGGTCATGTATTGGGGATGCAAAATGAGTCAGATGTGGTTCCCACTCCCAAATGGCTCACTGTCTGGAGAGAAGAGGGTAAGACCAATGCAAGAAAGCATGTGGAATATAGTGTGCTGAGTGCTTCGATGGAGCATTGTGGACGAGACTACAGAGGAAGGCACCTGTCTCCATGGGGGCAGAGGGGTGGTGTCACTGAAGGTCCCCAGGAGAAAGTGAGCCTTGTAAAGTGAGGTAGAATCAAGGAGGTATAGGGGTAAAGGAAGGTGGCTCCGTGCCCAAGAGGTTAGCCAGGAACCATAAACCCAGATATGAGAACATCAAGGATATTTGCAAGGAACTTCAGACGGCATGGTGTTGATTGAAGAAAGGGCAAAGTTGGTTGTCAAGAGCTGAGGGAGGTGAGGTGAGGGACAGAGAATGAGGTTGTGGAGGCTTTGCTTGTCATGCTAAGGATACTTATACTTTTTCCTGATGAGGCTTTAATAACCAGAAGCATAAAGTTGTCAGATCTACCTGCAGATACAATATTCTGGGTTGCTTGGGTGAAGGACAGTTTGTAGGCTATCTACAGTGGAAGGAAGAGGTGGGGATGGCTAGATCTAAGGTTATGGCTTTAGGAATGAAGAAAGAAATGAATCTGTTAAATAGTTAAGAAACACAATGGGCATGGGCTGGGATATAGCTCAGTTGGTAGAGTGCTTGCCTTGCATTGCCCTGGGTTCAATCCCCAGTACCACCAAAAAAAAAAAAAAAAAAAAAAAAGGTTCAGAATGGGCATGGCCTAGCAAATGAAGAGGAAATAAGAGGAAGGATCAAAGACTACTCCTGGGGCTTCAGCTCCCTCCAGCCAGGTGAGGGAGACCATGTTGTTGACTTTCGCTGCCATCTTCCCATGAGGTGTTGATTGTGAAGGTGAGGAAGCTTCACCTTCAGATCTCTTGTTTGTATGGGCCCATTCAGAGGCTCTGAGAGGGACCCTACCAATGTTGTCTTCTTAAATCTGTTGTTTTTCTTAAACAGGGCCCACACCCTCTTTAAACTGGTATCAACTCAGGCACACAAAACCCGAATCCACTTCCACCCATTCCTTTTCAGTTCATCCTTCTAATTACCACTAGATCTGTCTTCAGGGAAGAAACAGCTGACATCATGTCAGTCCTATTCTCAGAAGCTGCTGTGATCATGTCAGTGACCTTTATCAACTTGTCAACTTTACTTTGAGGTTGCCCTTCACCGCTGCTCTCTAAAATTAATTTCCCCACAAATATTTATAGTTTCAGAACAAGAGCATTGACCTGTCTATCAGTGAGCAGGAAAGTCATTTATAAAATGTTTAGCCTTTAGTCCTTTCAGACCTGATAGAGCTGCTCTCATTGAGGTTATTCTGTTGAGCCTTCTTGTTTGCCACTCATTTTCTTGCTGTGTTTTATACCAACAGTGGCTTTTTTACCTTTAAAGACTTGTCAAATCTCAAACTTGGAAATTCAGTGGCAACTGCTGTTGTGATGTTCAGACCGATGGAAATCATCTGGCACATGCAAACATCACTCTTTACTGTGGCCATGGGGGCATGTTTAGCATGTGATCACACTTTAAAATTCTGTTTTTCATAATGTCAAGTCAAAGGCAATTTGTGTTTTATAATATGAACCTTTGACTATTAGTACTTCAATGGTTTCAGTATCTGGGGTATAACATGCTGTCATCTGTAGTCACAGAGTTGTCTCAGGCCATTCTTGCATCTGAAAGAAGTGTTGTCTTCATTGTTGCTCACTGCATTGTCAGCTGATAAATTACTTCTGAGGATTTTTCCTGTTATGTGAGCAGCTGCTACCCCATGTATGAAAAATCTAATTTCATTTTCTAAGCTTTTTTTCCCCATAATGTTCCGTCTGCATCAACAGAGTCTCACTCGGACACACTAAAATGGGACTCATCAATTTATTATCTTAACAATCTCAATACACAAGACAGCCTCACCATGTTCTTTCTTTAGGGATAAGGGAGGCCTAGCGTCTTTCTAAAAAAGAACATGCTGTACAACCTCATATTGCAAAAATTACAGCCTCGTTTAATTTTCTACTGACAGTCCTTCAGTTTTTCTAATAAGAAGATAACCTATTATAAGAGAAGTTGTTACTGAGATAAAACAAAGTTAGAATGTATCTTCTAGAGGACACGGAGCCTTGGCACATGGTGCTAATGTTTCATTCCAGATTTTTCTCAGGTCTCCTCTTTGTACTTCAGTCTCCACATCTTGTAAGAGGTTGAAAGATACAAATCACATGTGCAGTGAGGCTGACTACACCTGCCTAGCCCTAAGGACTTCTCTTGGATAAAGCACTTGGGGCTGCTATCATTATTCTTACATAAAAGCAAAAATCATTTCTATAAGGAAAGCAAGAAAAATTCAATCCTAAGAAACATTGAGTAGGTGCAGCCTGGGGCAGATAGAGAAGCTTGGAATCCAGTTTGTTTTTGAGAAAATACTGTTTTCTCTATCTTAATTCCCCAACCTTCTGATGTTTGTGATGCTTCAGAGGAGTCAGGGATGAGTGTGTGTTGGTGGATAGAATAAAGCAGAAAGAGGAGCCCAGCAACCTGGGGAGGTGGTTATGAGATGGCAAGGGATGGCCTGCTGAAGGCCTGAGCAACAGCCTGGCTCCCCGCTGCTGCCTAAGGAGGACAAGCAGCAGCCAGGGCAGGTGTGTGGAGCAGGTATACACTTCTTGAGGATTTTCAGAAGAAGGCAGGAAGGAGGACTTGGTAAAAGACTAAACTTTCAGACACACATGGCATGAGCTCTGATCCTTGCTTCCCTTGGAAGACCAAAGAATAGAGAAGTGTTTCACATTTGTTCTATTCAGAATAAACACTAATGAGTCCCTGTCCAGGAAGGAGGCTAATTCCCTGTTTCACACACACATTCACTCCTAACTGCCTTTCATCTTTCTGTCTCTGTTCCACTTGGGGTTGGCAACATGGGAGGGGGCAGAATAGGAGGTATTTTACATAGAAGAAGCCAGGTGGAGGTCAAAGATCCACATCACCTGTTTGCAGAACAGAGGTCCCCAGAAGCCCTGGCCACTCATGTCATCCAGTGTCTGAAACAGAGGATTCTCCTCCTGTTTCATACAGGTCAGCCTCATGTTCCCCAGTTAATCCACACAGATGCTCCCCAAAGCCCCGTGAATAAGGAAGGACCATTCCTCAGAGCCCCTGCAGTTCAGTGTTTGACATAATTAATCCTTGAGGTAGATGGAACTTGTTAATTTGCCATTTCTTTCCTTTCTCCCTCTTTCTTCTCTCGCCCCTTTTCTCTGGCCTCCCACCTTCTTCCCTTGTTGTATCCTTGATCCTACGGTATTTTCTGCTCATTATTTTTCCAGCTGTGTTGCTGATATAACCAGTGTCTTATGTTCCCTGTTGTGGCCAGAAACCTGCTTCCATCATTAGTGGCTTACAGGGTGCAAAGGGAGCTGAGTAAGCTTAAGTCTGGACCAGGAGGCTATTTTTTGCCTAGAAATTATTAAATGAAGACAGATAACTATACATCATATTATTTTTTGAATTTAGATTGATTGATTCAGCATATAAATGTATGGCAATAAAATTCAAATTGCGAATGTGGCATAACGGCCTTGTACTCCCTCTCCTTTATAAGCAGGGCTTCAGTACCACTCCCCTAGCTGTGTTGGAAAACAAGGACACACATCAGTTTGGAATGTTTTAGGTGAGATCATATAAAATCCAGGTTATGAATGTGGTGCCATCATTTGTTTTTAGACTCCCAGCTGCAGTTGACCCTCCTACCACCCATCCCTGCCTCTGTGAAGTCCTCCTTCCTATCCTCCTCCTTTCCATTATGTTGTAATAATGGGAGAGAAGAATCCAGGGCAGTAGGAAACTCCTGTCCTGCCCTCCACAACCTATTTCTTTTTTCTTTGCATTAATCCAGTTTTAGAACCAATAGACAAAACATAAAAAGTGTACATGTTTATGGGGTACCATGTGATGTTTCAGTACAGATATACCTTGTGCAATGTTTGAATTGCATAAGCATATCTATATCCTCACAGAATCTATTTCTATGCCATCTGCCATTAAAACCAAAGGTCATAGGGATTACTCCCTCCTTTTTGGGAGGAAGCAGAAAGATCACAGTTATGAAAATAGTATTTGAAAAAAGGAAAGGGGCTACCAAGTATCCTGCCTACTCATTATGATCTTTCTGGGATCTCCTATACATGAAAACTCCAGTCATCTGAGGCCTTGATTCTTAGGAGGCACATATCTCCACGTCTCTGACACAGTTGTTCTTGTTCATAGTTTATCCATCCTAAGTGCTCAATAAATACTTATTATATGAACAAATGATTCTTGCTGTCTATGGTAATATTGTGTTGGAGGTATGAGCACAATTTCATACCAGAAGATATTAGTCATCAGGCCAGCCACTTAGTTATGTCCTCTTATTGCCTCTTCTGTAATTAACATGAGCATGAACGCCCATGACACTTTTTACATTCTACTTCTTTGCATCCAATTTTTGACCATCGAAGACCAGTTGTTGTGTGCTAGGTATTGTAACTATAAGTGGTACTTTGTGGGGCTTTTTCTTTTTCTTTTCTTTTAGTAATTCTTTCAACAGTGCTGTAAGGAATGATCTTCATGTAATATTCATTCATTGGTTCATTCAATAACTATGCATCAGGCTCTGTTTTAGATGCTAAGGATACAACAGTGAACAAGAAAGACCAGATCCTGATCTTCATGGCACATAGGAGCTAAGGTTTAGGGAAATAACTTGTAATTAGGGGATACACTAAGTGACCAGGCCAGGATTTGAATCCATTTGATTCTAAAACTCATGCTGCTTCTGAAAATTGGTGACAGTGTGTCATAAGGAATATGCTCAGTGCCAATCCTTTAAAACTTGACACATTTTTAAACTTTTCATACCAATTCCATGTGTTAATACTATTATCCCCATTTTATAAATAAGGAAATTGGACTCAGAAAGGTTAAATAGCTTCCAAGACCACAGAGCTAGTAGACAGCAGGGCCAAATTCTGGATGCTTGTCTTCTTAGCTCCAGAGCCCATGCTGCTTCCAGCTGATCACTCTGCTGCCTGGGGTAGAAGAGAGGATAAAGGTCCTTGCGCTTTGGGGGCGTGCACGTCAGCAGGCAAGAAAAGTAAATTATAATACAGTAGAAAGCAGAACATTGCAAGGCCACAAAAAGAGCATAAACAAACTGCTTGGGGATTAAGGAGGGATTATTTTAGTCTAAGGAGTCCTTGAAAACAGAGGACAAGGGAAAGTGCTCTATTTAATAGGTTCATAGCATGTCATCTTTGAAATAGAAAAAGATATATTATTCTCAGTGGAAAGACAATAAGTAGAAGTGGCATTTTTTGCTTCCTTAATCTTTTTTCTTTTATTCAACAACAGAATTGATGTAGCACCATAAGGTACTTCAATTTCTGAGATGTTAAATAGTTAAATCATGTAGATAATGTGAATCTTTAGGCCCTCCCCTACTGGGGATTGAACCCAGGACCTTGAGTGTGCTAGGCAAGCCCCCTACAACAGAGCCACATCCCCTAACCAAACATGTTGTGGATCTTAGAATCAGCTAAATACAAGTCCTATTTTTATAACATAAGAGCATGTCTTACTTTCTGTTCATGGTATTTTAATTAGTGAAAGAATTGAAGAGCCACAGTGTAGTCTCACTTTCATTGAGGTCCCTGTGGTGCTGCTGTGTGCACTGCATATTTTGTGCACTGTACAAAGATACCCAGCTGAGCTGGTGAGGAGTTGAAATCTAGCTTGCTTTTCCCATGTCAAACAGTGCTTCCCATTGCAGGACTGCCTCACTCCTACTAAAAGGAAGGGCATTAAGAATTCTCTTTAAAATCTGTATCAATTAGAAAGACATTTTCTATGAACTTGCAGTGGCCCTGGGTTCCTGGGCAAGAAAGATGATAGTGGTGCTGCTATAGCCAGGGTTGTAGTACACTTTATATGATACCATGCTTTTTATATGTGTACTCCAGGCCTTTAAAAACTGTAGGAGTTTATTAAATTCTTAATTACTTTAAGATCAACTCAATGGTAAGTAAATACATCATCACTGTAAATTCTTTAGATGAAAAATTTTATTGCTTCCATGTTAATACAGAAAGACAAATGGTAATATGGGATCAAATAAATAATTTCAACTCTCAACTAAACAATAGTTTTTTTGTTTTCTGGTCTTTGTTTTGTTTTGGTACTATGGATTGAACACATGGGTGCTTACCCACTGAGCCACATTCCCCAGATCTTTTTGATTTTTATTTTGACACAGGGTCAGTCTCAGTTGCTTAGGGCCTCACTAAGTTGCTGAGATTGGCTTTGAACATGTGATCTTCCTGCCTAAGCCTCCCAAGATGCTGGGATTTTGGGTGTATGCTACCATACCTGGCATCAACTAAACAATAGTTTTGCATAGAACTTCAGGGATTTCACATCCTAAATTTCATTTGGGGAAGCTTTTAGAACAATCATATTACATGCCCAAACTACTGTACAGAATGATTCGAAAATAATTAAACATTTAACAAATATAAACATGTGGCTGAAATCTAACACTTTCCATGTGGTTAGACAGAGAAAAGGCTATTCACAGTTTAGCTTATACGGGATTGTGTATTACCTGAAAAGGAAGAAAACCTGAGTAATCCTAATCTGAAAAATCCCCAAATCCTTGGATGTTGGAGCACTTCATATTTCAGATTTTCATGAAACACTTATGGTCCCAAGCATTTTAGATAAGCAATATTCAACCTACAATACATGTTGGAAGTGTTCAATTCTTTTTGAATCATCCTGTATCATTTAACAACTTTTTTGGAGAGCTTTCAAATACCAACTCAGCACTCCTAGTTTCGGATGCTATTGTGCTATGAATAAATATTTATTATGGCTCACATGGCAAGATGCCTTTCATAAATTTGATTATTGGTAAGTAGTCATACTTTCTTGAATGACAATTTTGCTTTAGATTTCAATGAGTGATAGTGACATTATCTCTCCACTACAACGCTCCCTCAAAATCATATTCAACATATAACCTCTTGTGGATACAGAGTGTCCCTGAAAGCTTCAGAGTTGTCATAGTGACCATCAAATTATGAGCTACTGAAGAGCTTATTCTCATAGAAAGTGAAGTTTCCCAGGACAACGAGTCATTATTAAAGCAAAAGAGCCTTGAAATGGTTCCCTCATTAAATGAGCCAGTGTTCTACTGTAAGACATAGATCTGACAATGTGGTTATCATCACTAGCCAGAGGCTGTCTTCAACTTTACAGGCTGTGTCATGAAACTGTCATGTTTAAGTATTTAGTCCTCTGGCTGATTGTCATCATTAAGAAGTATTATTTCATTGGACAGTTTGCTGAGAGCAGACTGAGTTGAAATCGAACAGTCCAAAGCTGAACCAGAGGATATTTGCTGCAGGTGTGTGTGTGCATGCACTCATTCACTTACCGAAAATGGCATGTGCTCTGACTCCAACCACTTATGTGAATTCCATGGGCAAGTATAAATTAATATGATGTTCACAGCAATAAATTTTATCTGGTCTAAAAAAAATAGCTTTTTATAAAATTTTAATTGGCTGTTATTAATATGAGCTGTATACTTCAGTGTAGCATTAATACTGAAATGTTTTAAGCATTTTACTCTCCATTAATAGTTTTCTTCTTGATTCTATCAAATGTTGATTAAAGCAGACCATTTTCCTTAAATTTTTCCTCTTTTAAAAACAGCAATATTTGGGCTGGGATTGCGGCTCAGTGGTGGAGTGTTTGCCTAGCTTGTGTGAGGCCCTGAGTTTGATCCTCAGCACCACATATAAAACTAAATAAAATAAAGTTATTATAAAAATTCACTTAAAAATATGTGTTCAAAGAAGACATGTTTTAATCATGAATGAAAGCTGAATGCAACAACTGCAGTGTGTGACTACAAAGGCACATGTTCAAGCATTGTGCTTCTCTATCCAGAGCAGCAAAGACTGGAGAGCAGGTAGGGGGCAGATTTGCATGTTAGGAATATTCACTATGAATGACTAATGGATGGCAAACCTATATTTGCCTGCACTTCCAGACTTGGTGGGCACCGAGAAAATGGTCAGGAAGAACTTTAAAAGAAAATATACTTGATTTGAGTCTTAAATATCAAAAGATGTTCAATAGGTTTGGAGAAAGGGCCTGGAAAAACATTCCTGGTTGTAGGAAATATCTGTTTGGGGAACTGCAAGTGATCATGTTTAGTTGAAGAGAAGATAAAGCTGAATAGATGCAAGGAAGCCATATTACACAGGTTTTGTAAATCATGCTGAAGAGTATGAATTTTATTCTACTGGTACCAAGAAGCCAATGGAGGGTTATAAGCCAAGCACTATTTGATTTTAAAAAAGTTTATGGAGTATCCACTATTTTCCCTGCCAGTGCTAGGAAATGGATTATGGAGATGGATTAAATGCAAAGAATATAAAACCTAGTAAATAAAAACAAATTAGTGTAAGTCATAGATTTTCTGCAATAGTAATCATGTACATTTATTGAGATTGCCCTTGTGCTAAATATGAACATGTATTATCTTACTGAATTCTCCCACTGACTCTAAGAAGTGCTATTGGCTAATGTCATTTTATAGGAGGAGAAACCAAAGCTTGGAGATTTGGTAATGTGACCTTGGTAAGTGGTGGAATCAGGGGTCAGATTCTGATTATCTGATTCCAGAAAATGCACCTTTTTACCACTAAGGGTATATAGTTTTTCCATGACAAAAATATCTCCAGGGCACTAGGGACCACATTACAGAGAACTCTCCATTCTGTAGAAGCAGAGAGGGGAGTTGGAAAGTCTTCATGGAGATGGTGATGGGATTTGCCTTCAGGAAGATCATTCTGACAGCCTTAAGCTGAGTAAGAGGTGGTAAAATGAGCTTGGAGGCTAAAAATTACTTGATAATATCAGTGGGAATGAAAGAAAAGGAGAGGGTATAGAGATTTGAGATGTGAAATAGCAGTATGTGGATGAGTTATGCTTTTGGTTTGATGTGAGATGAATGCTAGACCCATTAACTATAATTCATAATGCCAAAAGAGAACCAGGTAGGGGTAGGGTATGGGCAGAGAGAGACTGCATTTTGAGTTTGTTGAACTGGGGGAGTCTGTGTGACTGTAAGTGAGGAAATTAGTGATTGAATATGGGGTTCCAGAGTTTAAGATTAACACCAAAGCTATAGATCACATTGTGTATCATCTTTAAAGAGTTTCAAATTAATATATTAATCAATTGCTTGTATCTCTTTAAATGACCAGACATAACTATTGATTCTATCCTTAAAAAATGGAACCGAATGTAAAAATGAATAATACCACAAGAAAGAAAAGCGTGAATCTGGCCAAGTGCACTTCTTTATTTAAAAGCAAACATGTGGGTAGGTATCCTAGCTTATATGGTGTGAAAATAGTATTGAAGCACTATGTATACCTTGAGGAGAAACATACTGGGGATAGGTAGGGGGTGGATTAAGTAAAGAGGTAGCAGGGAGAACAAGAATAGGGAAAGAACATCCTTGAATTTTGCCTTAAGCATATAAGAGTAGCATAAAAGTATAAAAGTTATAGGTTCACTTCCTATTTTTAGAGTATCCTGATCAGCCTAGGGCTTCTTAAAATGCATTGTAAGAAACAGAAATAGGAGACAAAAGCAAATTTGTGTGAATAGATGCATGCATGGAAATAATGTGGGACTAGAAGATACCTCCTTCACGTGCACACAAAAGACTCAGCTATGAAAATCAAGTCAATAAACAACCTTCAAAGGACTAACAGTCATGACGTATATCAGATTAACCCTATTATCACGTGGGTGGAGTAAATTTAATTCCCTCAGTCTTTGGAATATAGATAAGGTATCATTGCTGACCCATCGTGACAGCTCTTGTTTAGAAGGAAACTAACCATTCATGAATCATTGACCTTAGCATAATGATAATTATCCACCTGGAATACCACTGACAGAAAAAACGAATTCTTCCCACTGAAAGGTGCTTTGGTTAAAAAAAAATTCTGTTGCCAATTAATAACAACAACAATACAATAATAATGAATAGACCTATTAAGGACCACTATGGGAAAGAAAAACTCCAATTAGGAATGCCAAAGATGGAGAAAGAACAAGAGAGTGAAAAAAGCCCTCAAAACATTCATACACGATAATAGTGGGTGTAGAGGGAAGGAAATTCTCCAAATAGTGTTTTAACAGGGTGTCCTTGGACAGAATTTTGTGGAGGTGGCATAAAGTGGGTAGTGGCCCTATGTTGGTGCATTGTACATACAAAACAGCAGATGACAGAAGTGAGGATTTCAAAGACAGTTTCTTTCTTGGAACATATGGAACTTTTAAGGGTGGTAAGGGAATAATTGGGTAATTACTTTTACCAAACTCATTTCTGAACACATGTAAGAATGTTAAAAATGGCCAAATGGTACCATTATTTTAGATATTGTTAGATATAACAGTATTGACTGGGATGCGTTCAGCCCCAAGTGTCAGAAATCATGGAAGTCACAATTAAAACCGCCTTAAATATTATAAGTATTTATTATCTCATATAAGAGGTCAAGAGGAGGTGGGTGGTGCATGTTGGCCAACTCTGTGACTCCAAAACCTCACCCAGATTTTTGTTTTGCCATTCCTGGTATGTTGGCTTTGCTTGTCTTTATGGTCACTAATGACAACATCCAGAGAAACAGAAGATCACTTCTCCATTGTATTTCTCTTGGGAAGGAGAGAAGTCAACTCTTACCCCTCATTGACTAGAACTGTGCAGTGTACCTCAGACTAAGCAACCATTTATAGGAGGAATCAGTACCAGGATCAATCATGATCCAACCTTTGGAACTGAAGCTAGGTCTAGGCTTCCCTGAAACACAAAGGAGGTTGGCAATCTGAACAGAATTGGGGGTCTGAGAATGAAGAACTGGGGTGAGTTGGTCTGGAGTAAACAATCTCTGCTGCAACAAATTAATTGCAAAAGTTTGTCTTGAATGGTATGAAAAATATTTATCAAATGTGTCATTAATAAAGTTATCAGTCTTTTGGTAGCTTTGTTCAACAGCTGTTTTTTTCTCTTATTTTAAATAATTAAGATAATTATAATTTTACAACTCTTTCAAATATTTCAAAGTGATAAATATGGTATGGTCAGTTCAGCTTGACTTAAGCTTTTCAAGTGTCTTTTCAGAATTCTCTTGGCAGGACTGGTTCACAGTCAATGTTACTAATGATGAATGAAATTGGGCAGTGCACTCATTCTCCATAATTTAGAATGATGCTAACATGCTTCCAAAGTGTCATGAATCTGTCCCTACTTCCTATGACTTTTCATCTGAGAGTAAAAGATAGGCCTTTTAAGTCCCATTTGTCTGGATAGTTTCCTGAGACAGCAAGACAAACTAGATCAAGAAAGTACTAAGAGACAATCAATTACTCTGGCTTGCGAAAAATGGAAACTTACTTGACCTAATTTAAGCATAAGATAAGAATTTGCTTTAAAAGTTCAAGGGTGTCCTCTGGGACCCTAAGACAGGATTTTAGTTGAGTCTCTGGTAGTTCTGCTGCCTTGCAGTGGAAGCCCATGAGCAACTGGGTAGTTTCAGCTTGTGTCTCTCCTTCTCTTTGCAGTCCTGTTTCATTTCTTTTGTCTCTGCAAACTGGCTGATTTTTTTTTTTTATGACTGTAGTGGGCAGATGATAGTTACACTATCCTTTGCTTAAAAGACTAGTCCTGACTCTAGTTCTAATTCTGAATTCCCAGGAGAAGGAATCTGATAGAAATTAGGAAATACAAGCTTAGATTAAGCAATCTGCATTAGGTCACCAAATTTAAAGACATTCTGAATCTAGATCTGTCAGGATCTAAAATCTGGTGACAATCCAGCAAAATATATGGCTATTAAGGAGACTTTCATGAGCAATGCCGGATGTCTTGTCTATTTGTGTCCTTGTAAGTCAGTCTGCTGGGAGGTTGGCAAATTTCATTTCTCAACCTATCAGCTCCAAACCAAAAGATTTTCCTTTACTTGCTAATGTCTAAAATTCCATCATTAGGAAAATCATGATTTCTTTGGTTTAAAATAAGGATTATAAAAATAATAAAATAAAATACAGTAAGGATTATCACATCATTAGAGATTACTTGGCACCTGCCAAAGTACAAAGGCCACAATGATCTCATCCCTCAATAGGGTAGGGATTATTGATTCACATTATGCAGATAAGGCAATGGAGGTTCACTGGGGCAAGGTGATCTGCTCCGGAAGAGAGGGTCTTGGGGAGAGTATGGGCCGGTTGTTTAGGAGCAGATGAAGGGTCTCTTAATTTGATGTCTGGAAAAGTGAGTAGTAGAAGCTTATCAGTTAGGACAGAAGCAAAAGTATGGCTTCCAAGTGGGCTGGGAGAGGACAGCCACAGGCCTCCTGCTGTTGTACTCTTTTGCTAAACTACAGGCTACCTGAGATCAGATACCCTGTTTTCATTCACCTCTTTTCTCATAGTGCTTGGTAAATACCAGATACTTTTGATGAATGTTTATTGAAGGAATATGAGACTTTTCTAAAAGTGACAGCTAATCAATGTTGAAATAAGGTGCCTTGAAGAATTATATGATTATTCTTAACACTGGCAAGTTTGGGAAAAATGGACAAATATCTGCTTGCTAATATTAATGGTTAATAGCTACTTTTTGGGCTCAGTCTTAGGTTAAGTGCTTTTTATGTGTTGTTCCATGTATTCCTTGCTCCAATCACATGAAGTATGTTTCATCATCATCCTCATTGAAATTAAGGCATGGAGAAGTGAAGTGATTGCTTAAGAATCCATGGCAAATTGTATTTCCAGGATTTGAACCTGGAAGACTGAGTTGGAGACCTGGATCTTAATCATGTTGTCAAAGGGTTCCCAAATGAGACAGGAGTTTGAAGTAGATCACTTCTCAAATCTTTTTCAACTTTTAAGATTCTCTGTTTACTTGGCCAGAAGATTAGTGCTACCAACAGAGAAAGCTGGGAAGGAGAAATAGTTAGGAAATAAGGTAGAGAGGTTGGTAAGAACAAGTTGATTTTGATTATGTTTGGTATGAAGTGTCAAAGAAGATCAAAATGAAAAAGCCCAGTGATATTCTTTATCTTCAAAGAAAGGATAATAAAATAAATAAATAAATAAATACACACTATTGCCATAAAAAGCTCTTCCAACACACTGTCATAAGCATCACTGTCTCTGTATCTATTATGGTATTTATGCAGCCTTAGGTTGTATTATTGATAATACTGCAACTTTGTGAGATAAGCAGCATTCTCATTTCAGAAGACAAACATCACTTTTACTATTTTTTGACAAATTTTATTAGAGAAAGTGTATGCAATTTCAAAACTGAAACCTACAGAAAAAAATGTATATTTCAAGATTTTGCTAGTTTTTTTTTTCAGGAGCTCTAACTATATTTGCCACTGTGTCCTTAAACAAACAGGGATCTCAAATATAGCATGTGGCATTATCACCATTCTTGACAATAAAACAAAAATTGCAAACATGCTAAGAAAACAATGTAACCTGAAACATAACAGGTAACAATTCATTTAAAAAATCATTTAATTCAATAATGTTACTATTTGATAATACAGCTCTGCCACAGTCTTAGAGATAGCTGAAAAGTTAAAATTTAGTAATCAATCATCAGGCAGTCAACTACTGAATGTTCCCACATATTGGCATAAGGGATTAAGGGACACTAAAAGAAAGGGGAAGTAGGCAAGATTTTGCCCAGATAGGCCCTCTCTAGCAGGACTGTATATATAACCCATGAATCCTGAGAGCCAGCAGTTAGGATCCTAAATGGTGAAGGCTGGCCAGGGACAACCTTGGCATCAGATGGGCCTGAGTTTTAATGACAGATTCACTGCTTATCAATGGCATGACCTTGGGAGAAGTTGCAAAACCTCTCTGAGCCCATTTCTTCATTCATAGAATGGTAATACTAATCTTTCCTGGCTAGGGCTATTGTAAGAATTACATAAGATGTGTGAAAAGACTCTAGAAAAATGACAGTGTGGACTTCTTTTTTTATATTTTATATTATTTATTTTAACAGACTGCATTTTGATTCATTGTACACAAATGGGGTACAACTTTTCATTTCTATGGTTGTACACAATGTAGATTCACACCATTTGTGTAATCATATATGTACATAGGGTAATAATGTCTCTCAGTCCACTATCTTTCCTTCCTCCACCCCCTCCTGACCCATTTTCCTCTACACTGTCCAAAGTTCCTCCATCCTTCTCTTACCCCCACTCCCCCACCCTGTTATGTATCATCATCCACTTAACAGAGAAAACATTCAGCCTTTGGTTTTTTGGGCTTGGCTTATTTCACTTAGCATGATATTCTCCAACTTCATCCATTTACCAGCAAATGTCATAATTTTATTCTTCTTTATGGCTGAGTAGTATTCCATTGTGTATACATACCATAGTTTCTTTACCCATTCATCAATTGAAGGGCATCTAGGTTGGTTCCACAATTTAGCTATTGTGAATTGAGCAGTTGTGAACATTGATGTGGCTGCATCACTATAGTATGCTGATTTTAAGTCCTTTGAGTATAAACCAAGAAATGGGATAGCTGGGTTAAAGGGTGGGTCCATTCCAATTTTTCTGAGGAATTTCAATACTGCTTTCCAGAGTGGCTGCACCAATTTGCAACTCCACCAGCAATGTATGAGTGTGGCTTTTTCCCCCAGTGTGGACTTTAACATTAATCTCATATTTTCCCACCTTAATTTCTTTGCTTTTTAAGAAAACTACTCAGGTACAGATCAAATTCACTCCCTCACTGGATTAAACATGCACAAATACTATGTGTGGCTCCAGGCTGAAAGCAGAGTGGCTGAATTCCAGCTCATCAGCACTCCTCAAGCTAGCATCCTCTTTTTCTAACTTGCACAAAGATACTACATGCCTCTGTAAAGAACTGGTGTGTTTTAGAAATGACAAGCTTGAACTCTGCCATTTTGAAGTTTGTGTGTGATAGGGAAACAGATAATCAAGTGGTGTATGCCTGTAATCCCAGCAACTCAGGAGGCTTAGGCAGGAAGATCACAAGTTCCAGGCTAGTTTCAGTAACTTCATAAGACCCTGTCTCAAGATAAAAAATAAAAAGTACTGGGTATGTAGCTCAGTGGTAAAGTGCCCCTGGGTTCAATCCCCAGTACCCACCTCCACAAAAAGAATTACAATACATACAATTAGTGCTATTTCTAGAGAAGATATTTAGATCAGACATGTTGTGGGGTTCAGGATCTACGACCACAAGGATGAGGGAGAGACTTTAGGGAGGGATGTTCTAGGCAGAGGAATGACATTCTATTATTTATCCAATTTATTCATTCATATTCATTGACTACCTACTAAGTGTCATGTACTGCTCCAGGACTGAAAATAAAGTAGAGAATACAATACACAAGGTCTCTTTTCTCATAATTCTAACATTCTAGAAGGGGAGCAAGACCTCAATAACTGAACTAGAAAAATAGTAGGGTACTTTGGGAGAACACCATAGGCAGGGTGGTGGTGGGGATGAAGATGCTACTTTAGAATGGAGAGTGGGAAGGCCTCTTCAGGGAGGTGTTATTTAAGATGCGATCTGAATGGCAACCGTGGGAAGCTAAAAACGATCATATCAGGCAGAGAGAGGAGCTGTTGCAAAAGTCTTAAGCAGGGAATTAACTTTGAGTTTTTGAGCTGGCAAAGAAGACCGGCGTGGCTGAAGTTCAGTGGGTGAGAGGAGGGGCAGGAGGTGAGATGAGAAGGTCAGCAAGTACTAAGCCTGTGTGAGACCTAGAAACTTGAGCCTGGTGATCTTGGAGAACTGCTAGGAGTTCGATATGGCAGAAGGGAAGGGGTGCATTAGGTGATGAGAGGCAATTCAGGAGATATAGACAAGAATCAGATTCTGACAAACTGTATGAAAGATCTGGGACACATTTAATTCTGCAAAATGCTATGCAAAGAATTCCAAGGAGGTTATGACTAAAGTATTCATAAAAAACCTTTCATGGTTATACCTTCCAGAAAGGTTTGAATATATGAGCTACTTGTTCTTGAATCAAAGTCAACACAAAGACTTCATTACTGCTTGTCATTCTTCTCAACTGTGCCCCTAAATTCTGTTTAATGGAACATCATTTTTGCAGTATTTGAGTATACTTACCATAAATGGGTAATACTGTTAGATGGAATGTTAAAGTAAGTTGTGTTATAGGGAAGAAAATACATTTTATTATGATTAAGTGGTAGGAACACATAATGTCAAATTGGTAACAAATATATTACCTATTAGAGCATGGGAGAACTGTGCCTCATCATGTGTCTACCTTCTACAAATGAATTCCTCTTCATTCTTATCAGCAGAACCTCCGATTTGAATACCAATGAGATCAACTAACAATATGTCTTGCAAAGTGTGGTGGCGCATACCTGTAATCCCAGCAACTTGGGAGGCTGAAGTAGGAAAATCACAACTTTGAGGCCAGTCTCAGCAACATAGCGAGACCCTGTCTCAAAAATAAAATATAAAAAGGGCTGGGGATGTAGCTCAGTGGTAAAGAACCCCTATACACTATAAAAAAATCCTCAGTACCAAATAAAAACAAAACATAAACAAAACCTTGTCTTCTAACCTCCCTTGGAGCTAGGGATCGTCATAATTTTGGCCAATGAGATGAAATGTAGGCGGAAATCCCTGGAGAAGGTATTCTTTCCTGAATCAAAAGGCAAAGCCTTACTAGGAGAAAACCCATTTATTCTGTTTTCCATTGTGCTTCCCCTTTCTTGCTGGCATTGTAATTATTTGTTGACTCAATGTTTGGAGCCTTGTAATTAATTTCTTTTAACATGATACAAAAATAGTTGAGTTGAAAACAACCATCACATGAGTATGGCTAAATCTTTTTGATACTTGTATTGATCTGGAGCTAAACTAGACATTTACATAATAATAACATAATAAACTTACATGTCAATAAATGTGTGCAACAATAGGTACAGAAAACAATTTGTACTCAATTTGACTGTTTTCTGTACTGACTCAAAATAATTATTTTGTAAATAATTATTCTTGAAACATTTATTTAACACATACTATCTATAATTACAAATATAACACTTCTTTATGTGCCACAGGGACATAAAGGGATGATGAAAACAAGGCTTTTGTTTTGAGGAAGCTAACAATTTCATAAGATGACAGATGTGTTCACAAATAAATGTAAAACAAGTATGTATATGGGAATAGGCCTGCCCAGGAAGAGCCTCTAAGTGGGAAGGAAGGGATGTAGGAAAAAAGGAGTAGCCTCAAATGCAGACAAAGCACAATTTTCAAGGCCTAGAAGCCAGACATGATTATTAGGCCTGGGTGATGGGATTCACAGTAGTTAAATTATTGTCTTATGTACAGTGTACATTGTTTTTAGATGAAGAATCTGGGGCTAAGAATCTGGGGCTATAGTTCTATGATCCTTCATCCTAGAGACATCTCATTCCATGTCGGCCAAAGCCCCTGGATTTCAGATGCGCTTGTAACCATACGAGGTGGTGGATGGAAGGTTTGTCCACCAACTGGCTTCCTTGTCTGGTTTACATGCTCTGTGCAGTTTTCTAGCTCCTTCAGAATTAAACAAAGTAAAACCAACTCTGAAATGATGCCCTTTGAATATTATCTTTGAGTTGTCTGTGTGGCCTATGGGGATGTAATTAGTGCCATCAGAACATTACAAAGTATGTTAAAGAGTTGTGAAGAATAGATTCTGGCTGGAGCCTTCATAAAGGTGGCAGTATTTGAGCTATTCAAGGATGACAAGATGTGAAAATGGGAGGAAGGGCATTACAAGAACATGAAACAACATGAATGATGAAATGGAAGCGAGAGAGCAGAGCTGTGTATGGGAAAGGAAGAGCAGTCCAGTTTAGCTGAAGAACAAGATGTGTACGGGGAAACTGGAAAGGGAATAAGGGCCAGGCTAAGAGGGTTGGCATTTAATACATCAGTAATGGGAACCATGAAATATTTTGGAACAACAATTAAAGCAGGAAGATAAAAAAAATAGGGGTTACATGAGTAAGTTTCACAGAATCATTGGGCATGAAACAGGCACAGAAAACTGGAAGCCCAGGCATGAATTGAGGCCACATGTGATTGAAGAATAAGACATGAATTTAAAAGCTTTATTTTAAAACCAATTATTTTGCGGGGACACTAAAGAGAGAGAGAGGAACCATGTAGGAATTTGAGTTTTGGAATTTGAACATATGGGAGGACAACAATAATACAGTGAAGACAGGAAGAGGGTAACACAGTACTGGACAACCAGGTGAAAATGTGCTACAGGTGGTTGAATATAAGAGAATGGAGCTCAGGTGAGAGGTGGAGTAGAGAATGAGTCACCTACACTGAAGTGATTCAGAGTTTGGTCTGTCATAAACATGGTATAGGAACCTAATAACAGGTGCTAAATGCAGGACAAATGTTGTAATAAGGAAGACAGAGATCTTAGAAGCACTTTGAGAAAACAAAACAAAAGCCACAGCCATTATCGATATTTATAGCTCATGTTTGTTTTACCAGTTGTTAAGTTCTCGGAACCTCTTACCCCAAACTGACCTTCTTCTAACTGGCAGAAAGAATTGTCAAGGACACATTCTTGAAAGGAGATTTGACACCGAGTCGCCAGGTACTTCAAGTCTAGAACATTACATCTACCCGAAACGACACAACTGAAGTGGACAAAGCATATCTTTTGGGGGGCGTGTGCGCGGGAGGGGACGTATCCCTGAACTACAGTTCAATTGTAGGTATTGATGATCGTTAAACGAATTCAAAAACTACCACGGAAAAGTTCTCAAAGAGACATATGGTTGTGCTTGGGCAGAGGACTCATGGATGCAGGGGAAAGGTTAAAGAAAAGAACTGGAGCCGTCAAGAAAGAGTAGCACAAGTGATTGCGTAGCTCCCAGTTGGAAGGCGCCTGACATCACCCAGCATTCTCGCTGGATGGCTCATCAGCGTGACCACCTCAGTTAATAGAAGGCGGGCGTCGCGCCAAGCAGGGGCGGGGTCACAATAAGGGAAGCAAGAAAGCAGAAAAGCCCCTTGGGGGAGGTGGGAGGAGCTAGAGCCACACCCCCGGGCCTACTACATTTCCCGAAATTCCGCGCGGCGGCGAAGACTCATTGCCCCGGCGCTAAGCTAAGACTTGCGGCATGGGATTGGGAGTCAGGTTACATGCACCGCCCAAGTGGACGCTAGTGGGGAGATCTGCAGGGATTGGCTAGTGAGAGTTCGAGTCCCGCCCACATATGGTGACGACAGGCGGTCGTCTGGCTACTTAAGGCGTCGTGGTCTCACCCGCCCCGCCTTAGCTCCCGCGCTAGAGAGAAACATGTATCGTTTCCGATCACAGCTCTTCACGGGGATTTCTGCTGCCGCCACCGCCCATTTTTACCCCCGCCGCTTCTCGCCTCTGTTGTTAGCCGAAGACTCGCCTCTCAGCCGCCCGCCTCACAGACGCACGAGTAGAAAGTGCAGCTCCATCGGCTGATCTTCGCTAATCTCTGAGTTTAGACGGCACCGGGCGTCCCACGATGCCGAAGAATAAGAAGCGGAACACTCCCCACCGCGGTGGCAGTGGCGGTGGTGGCGGCGGCTCAGGGGCAGCTGCAGCAACGGCAGGTAAGGGGTATCCCCGCCACCGGCGTCCTGGTGCCGGCCGGGCTGGAGAGGCTCTCAGCCTGGGCGGGTGGGAGTTGTAGTTCTGTTTTGCCTTCGGACGTTTGCGTCTCCCGGGCTCGTGGTGTGGCTGGCAAACTACAGTTCCCAGCGTGCCCTGGGCGCCGAGCCTCGCGCGATTTGGATCGGGCGTGCGAATCACACTTGGGCACCGGCCGCTAGGGCTGGGAGGAAAGGGCCCTTGGGCTTGATAGTGTCCGGATGGAGGTGATCCGGAGCTGGGTCGGAAAGGAGCTGTCCCCAGAGACTGCTGCTAGCTGTCCCGAGCTGACCCAGAGTTGGGTAGAGTTGGAGTTGCGCCCGTGCTGTTCCCTGCCGCCTGAGAATCGCAGCTCCAACATGGAGTTATCAGGAGTGCCAAACGTCCGGCGGGTTTGGACCGGCTCTTGCGTCACTGTGCCTGGGCCTTACGCGATGGGGCCGGGGTGACGCAGAGGCGCGGGAGTGTCTTCTATCCTGCTGCCTTCTGGCGTACCCCGTGTGTTTCACCGGCGGGGCGGAGGCGTCGGAGGCTGGGTCCCCCGCCCAACCCTTGGCTGGGCTCTTGTCCCGTACTGGTACCTGCAGACGTCACGAGCCGGAGCCCCTGCCACGCTGTGCTAGTCCGGGCGACCTCCTTTCGCGCCAGGGCAGAAACCGCGTTCACCTTTGTGCTGCATTCTAAGGTTCTCTGCTGTGAGTCAGAGGTGGCAGGGAATTCAGTTTGCAGTTGGTGAAAAGTTTAGGGTCTTTGTGCCCTTATTGCAAAGTAGAAGCTTTTTCCTGATGGGTAGGTGTTTAACTGAATTTATTTACCACATGGTTAAGGAAAAATTCCAACCGGAAACTCAGTCCTACAAGACACCACACTAAACTCAAATCGAGTAGTCTGAAACTGAACACAGTCATCTCTTTTAGTAATTGTTGAGATTATGGAGTTGAATATTGAGATATCCTCAGAGGTCATCCAGCTAATTTTAGCTATTAGGTATTTGCCGACACAGTTGCCACTCTTTATGATCCTCAGAATGATATGCCTTTGTTGATCAAATAATAAATACACCAGTTATCTTGTTACAGATTATTGGAAACAGTATGGCAATCTGAACACTTATGATCATGTATTAAACACTTAATTGATACTGGAAATGGATGATTACAAATCTTTCCTTTTTCTTTATATTGCTATCTTGATTGAAAACTCTCCATTTTGGTGAAATTCATTCTTAAGATGCAGAATATATAGTTCGTGGCACCTCTTTGCTCTAGGCCAATTGAGGATACCTCTTGACCTCTGTTTCAGTGTTCCTCCTTTGAAATAAACATTTCAGTTCTGTCTAGAAGAAGACCTTTATTAATTTTATTCTTTCTGCTGATGAAATGGAAATAATGAGAAGCAGCAAACCGAAGTCGTTTGGAAAATAGTACTATTGTTAATAGTGGTCTTTTTGAATCACCAACCTTTATTCCCTTTTGAAGCTTCCTGGCAGGCCTCTTTCTTGGTGGTTGTGGGGGAATTAATTGCCTTTTCAAATTTTGCCTCAAGGCTAATTTGTGTCCTATCACCAACCCTAACACGGCAGCCTTTTTAGCAGAAACAGTACTTTTAAAAATTGCATTTTAGTATATACAATGCAAACATTTAAACTCTGATTTTTAGCATTTGGAAGCAAATGGAAAGTACTTCTTCAAATAGTCTATAAAATTACATGCTTCCAAAGTTTTTGGAAGTTTACATTTGAACTTATTAATTCTGGTTTCCTCCTGCAAGTAGAAATGGGGAAAGGTTTGGGTATGAGATTGGCTTTTTTGAAACTTGATCTAATGGAATGTTTTGCCTAATTGATAAATAATGAGCAAGTAATAGTTGAATAGAAAAGGTGGAAAATTCACAAACGACTTAAAAACCACTTATTGATTTTAAAAATATTATCTAGATGAATGGGATTTAAGTGAGGTCTTCACTATATAGCCAAATAGATGATCAACTTCTCTTGATTACCTTAATGGATTTTCCATTGAGACTCTTACATTTTTTAGTGGAGATTTCCAGAAAGCTAAGAAAATCTCTTATAATACAAGTATACACCCGTTAGGTGATTTTAAAGAGAGCATTTTGTTGTGATTGTGGCGGTGTTGGTGGTACTAGATATCGAATCCAGGGCCTTGTGCATGCTAGACAGGCTCTGAAGGGAGCAATTTTGAGAAAGAAAAAAAAATCATAATAAATCCTGTGGAAATAAGGACTTTATGTGTCTCGAGTGCCACCTCATTAATAGTGCTTATGATCACAGGTGAGTTTGACTCAGATATCAGGCATTCATACAGGGTTGTCCCCCCCCCCTTTTTTTCCCCCTAATCCCTCTTTCCCTTGAGTTTTGAAAAGACATGGAATGGAAACTGATTAGTCAAGAGAAGGAAGCTGGGTAAGAACTGTATTGAAGTATTCTTAAAAATGGCTGAATATGAAAAATAAAAAAATGTAAATTGACTTGTGAATAAGTGTGTGTAAAATCAGATGACACTCAACTATTACCATGACTTCCAGTCATGAAGATAATGAAGACAGATCCAGAAATACAGTGTCATAGATCTATTTTAAGCACTGTGATTGTGAAGTTTTAGGGTCTTGGCTTCATTATTTTTTATGCTTTTTTACTTTGGCACTGCTTTGGTAATTAGCAAGCAAAATGGAAGACTACTTGCTTGATATGTTAATTTAAAAATCTGGTCAGTTCTCTGTTTTGATTAAAATAATGACCTACCCTATTTAAAAGAAAAATAACTCATTGGAAACAGGTTTTAACTTATAGGATTTTAAAAGTAAGCTTAAGATAATAAATAACTTGACTTCTTTGAACGTAGTGATATTTGGTGCAATCTGGATTTTAAAACTAAGAAAAATTGGGCTCAGAGGTAAATCCGGTAATTCAAGGGCACTTTTGGGGTTGAATTTGGAACGCATATTAACTCAGTGTTCAGGGTAATTTATGACTGAGTAATCTTTTTCCTCCCCCACATATTTTTATTGCTGCATTATAGTTGTACATAACAGTGGGATTTGTTGTTACATATTCATACATGTACACAACATAATATAATTTGGCCAGCATCTAATCTTTTTATTAATATAAAATTCCTAAGTGATTATGAATTTGTTCCTTAAAAGTTGATGAAGTTGAAAGAAATATTCTAGTTTTTAAAAAGCAATTTTTTGTAGTAATAGCATTGATATTGTTAAACTTGGGTATATTGGAACCTTATTTTAACAGGCTTTTATGACATCAAATATTAAAGTTTCTATTATAAGCCTTTTCCTTCCCTCCTTTTAATTCAAGTTATCTTTAAAACTACCTTCCCTTAACTCTTAATTCCCTTTAATATAAAACATGTAGCCTAAAAACCCATTCACCAGTTAATATTTACCATATCTAGTCATTCTCATTGGAGTATATATTTGTATCTTTTGATGATTTATGACAGTAATATTCTATTTCTAGATCTATTTTTATTGTGTTCATGATTTCAAATCATAGTTTGGAAGTAATTTTTTTCATTCATATCAGTTTTTGTACATAATACTGATACTTCTTGTTAGATGATTGATACATTTCTGAAGTTGATTTATACTGTAAATAGTTGGGGCTCTGAAATAGAGTGAATTAGGTGAATTGACTTATGAATATTTATGTTCATTTGTGATATAATGATTTCTTCTTAAATAAGTTTGGGGGTGGGGGGTTGGGGGGTGAGAGAAGATTGGAGGAACTTTAGACTACATAGAGGGAAATGAAGAGGGAGTGGGGGGGTATGAAAAATGGAATGAGACACATATTAGCCTATATACATGTATGATTACACAAATGGTATGAATCTACATCGTGCACAACCATAGAAAGGAAAATATGTGCCCCATTTGTATACAATGAATCAAAATGCAGTCTATAAAAATAAAAAATTAAAAAAAGAGACAAAAGAAAGTTTGAGTTTTTATTACTGGATTTCTCTTAAATAAACTTAAAAATTCCCAAGTTAAATGTTTGTGTGTATAGCAACAAAATCTTTTTCCTTTTTTATCTAATAGGTGGCCAGCATCGAAACGTTCAACCTTTTAGTGATGAGGATGCATCTATTGAAACAATGAGCCATTGCAGTGGTTACAGTGATCCTTCCAGTTTTGCTGAAGATGGTATGAATTTTAACTTCTAATTTTAGATAAAAAGTTGTTTTAGGTAAAGGAATTCTTACAGCTACTGTATACTATACTTGTTCCCCTATCTGCTTTTTTTCTTTTTAAAATTACATTGGTGGTGTTCCTTAGGGCCAGAAGTCCTGGACGAGGAGGGAACTCAGGAAGACTTAGAGTACAAGTTAAAGGGGTTAATTGACCTGACCCTGGATAAGAGGTAGGAAATACTAAAAACTTTCCCTTCTGGGTAATTCTAATCAGCAATCTTATAATTTGTGCAGTTCTGTGATATAACAATGTGTTTTTCTAAAGCTTTATTTGTTTACTTTGGACAAGTTAATATTTTTTGTTCTTTTAGCCTTTTAATATGGATAGTAACTTGACACTGGAATTTAGATCAATTTGAATTAGTCATTATTCTAGCATAATAGCATATGTAAATTTTGTTACAGTTGAAATAGATTTATCAAATTAAAGTTAGTCTTCAACTAGAGATGATAATTAAACTTTGCTTTAAGCTGTCTATCCACTGATTTTGTTATGGATGTGAAAAATATCAAAGGCAGATTGTTTTCTTCATGGTCTCTAGAACTTCCTTCAAGGGATGGAATTATAAAGTCCAGAAGATACAAACATGAATTCTAGACTTTTGTAGTGTGAAAAATGTAAATTTACTTAAAAATGTAATATAGGAGAACATTATACATTGAAACTATGAAATATTATTAGTCATTCAGAGTTGTGGCTCTCAAACTAATAAAAACGTTCTAATGTAAGCAGCTTAAAAATCTTATGTGTATTAAGGTAAGTTGTAAATGAAAATTATATTGAAAAATGTTTAGGACTTGAAGACAGTCTAGGTTAAAAAAAAAATCTATAGGTCGAAGTTTGCTATGTTTTTAAAAATCATTGTCTAGTGGTACATTCCCAACTAGATCTTTCTTTTATTTTAAATAGTGTGAAGACAAGGCAGGCAGCTCTTGAAGGTATTAAAAATGCACTGGCTTCAAAAATGCTTTATGAATTTATTCTGGAAAGAAGAATGACTTTAACTGATAGCATTGAACGCTGTCTGAAAAAAGGTAACATCCTTATTTTTTAGTAACTGGCACAGAAGTAATGATGAATTGGCTACCTTCTTTGCAGTAATATTTGTAAATAACATTAGCAATACTAGCTTACTCTTTGTGATAGTCAAAGAATATTCCATGCTTGTTATAACTCAGATTGAGATTTGTTAGAAACCTTTGTTTATGTAACAAACAGATTGAAACTGGGAAGGATTGGGTTGGATTATCATCCTTAGTTCTATCCTAAGAGATGATTGCCATTCTCTGGTTAAATACAGAAGTCTTGAAAGTGTGTGTCAGATGTAAAGATGAAGTATTATTTCAAAAGACATACTATTTCATTTTCTAAATTTGCAAAAATATTACTATCTAGCTCATTTTCCCATGAACTTATTTACAACATCCATTGTACCTGTAGAAGACATCATTTTCAGGATATCCCTTGGAATGTTTGCATTCTAGAATCTTGTAGTAGAAATTCTGGAATTCATATTGTTTTAAAGAGAGACCTTAAAGATTAAGCTTATTGTTATCAGACTTTTTCAGTTTTAGGAACCACAGAATTAGAAAGATTAGTATCTGCCAAATCACATCCTGCCAAGTACATTATGAAAGTAATTACCTTCTATCATTATCACTTTATTAACAAAATACTTCTAGCACCAAAAATGTAGAAAGCACATATTTCTTTAAATTGAATGAACTTTAAGTCCTTATTTTTCTTATTTTGCTTCAGGGTGAAAGTTTTGTCATGAATGAAACCCTTGATTGAATTCACCCTCTCATTATACAGAACAAGAAAAGGCCTTGGGAAGGCCAGACAGCTCTTAAGCCTATAAATTTTTAGTGGTATAGTTGATAGCAGAGTCAACTGTATTTGAGATAACATAGTAGCTTTTGAGCGTGTGTGTGCGTGTGTGTGTCCCTAAGGATTGCACTGAGTATGTGTGCCACAGCATCAGGTGTACACAGTGACTTTTTGAAATACACTTTTGTTGAAACTGTCTTCCATAATGGTAGTTGGAGTAGGTGGCTTTAAAAATTCCATTTAAGATTGCATATTACAGATTTTTAATTTGTAACTTAATAAATTTAATATTGCTTTAACCCCTCTTGTGCATATGGTTCTCAAAAAAATCATTTAATAGAATGTGTTTTCTATTTTTAATCCCTTATTCAAAAAAATTTTGGAAGGGAAACCCTAAGGATTACCTCATGGCCTGGATACATATGAAATGCTTAGGAGATTAATTCAAGGGCTGCTTGAACAAGGTTCACTAAAATTACCTTAAGGAGTTGGAAGGCAGAAGTTGACATGAAACACATTATTTTATTGAACCAGTGCAGTACTCCCTTAACGGGAACTGGTCTTCATTTTACAGATGAGGAAATCATCTGTAATTAAGTAAATATCATTTGAATAGTTAGTGGCTAGTCTAGAATTTGAGTGAGGTCTGTTTCTTAAGTTCCAGCACTGTGGCCTTATGAGTTTATGCCTTATGTCAAAGCCTGGAGTACAGGAAGGCTTTCATAATTGGTAGATGCCATTTTGTATTCGAAAAAATTTGGGCATTATTATCTCAATAAGTTAGTTTATTGAAAATAATTAGTCATAGTTTTGTCTTGGCTTCTTTTGTAGGGAAGAGTGATGAGCAGCGGGCAGCTGCAGCGCTTGCATCTGTTCTTTGTATTCAGTTAGGCCCTGGAATTGAAAGTGAAGAGATTTTAAAAACTCTTGGACCAGTCCTAAAGAAAATAATTTGTGATGGGACAGCTAGTATCCAGGCTAGGCAAACCGTAAGTATAAGATTTTTAATAAATTTCCAGATCTATTAGGCATGATGCCCAGATATAATAATAGGTTTTTATTAGTTTTATTTTCATTTGTCTGTTTCACTGAACACAAACACAGTATGATTGTTTTCTTAAATTTTCTGACACTTCAAGGAGCATCACATATAGAACATATTCTTGCATTTTTGAAAATGAAGATCATATCCAGATAAATATTGTATTGAGTTATTTAGGGTGATTGTGGCATAATCTTGATTGGCACTTGAAGAAATGATCTGGACACTTTATTGAGTAATTATTTTTTATAACGAGCAATGTAATTTTTTTTCCCCTTCTTTCTGGTTGCTGTGTCCTAATGTGTCCTTATGAAAAAGTTGAATTGGGTAGGCATAGGAATCTCTGAAACTGTGTCCTATAAAATATTTATCTATTTTGAAGTTTGAGAGAGCTTTCATTTTCTAATTATTTGATACTTTTTTAATAATTTGGAAATTATTTAAATTTTATGAAATTTCTACTCCTGAGTGTTTATTTTTTGGAAGCAGAGTCATTTGAAAAGTTTTTATAGTGGAGTCTTTATAAAAACCAATGAATATAGATGGTTTTTAAAAAGTAAAAACCAGTAGCAATCTTAATACAAAAGGTTTTTAATAGAGTGGACTTTTTTATCACAAAAGTTCAAGTTTCATCTCCATCTCTGAATCAGAGTTGAAGTTTGAAATGATCTGCTAGGAACTTATACTGCTTACAGCAAGGAAGCAATGAGGTTAGTTAGTTCACCCCTTCAAATGCTTCACTCACATCTAGTAATTCAGTAAGTTAAATCATAGACTGTGGGGCAAGAATGGATTTAGAAATTAGTACATTCAGTGCCCTTCAATTTTATGAATTAATAAAAGAACCAAGAGAAACTATCACTTTCCTAAAGTTGTGTTGAGTTTAGTAGCAGAGTGTGGACTGAAACCTACTTCCCTTGATTTTTGGTCTAATGTTCTTCTCCCCCATGCATATACTGTGCTTAGGACTCATAGAGTCATGTAGTTGAGAAAATTTTCATACGGAATTACAAAAGCACATGTAGAATTAATAGGAAAATCAAACATTAATGGTCTATATATTTATTTTTTTCTTTTTATTTTAGTGTGCAACTTGCTTTGGTGTTTGCTGTTTTATTGCCACAGATGATATTACTGTAAGTAGAAGACTTTGACTCCAGTTATACACGATTATTTCTAATTTATAATGGTTACCTTACGTCATATTCTTATTCATTAGGAGCTGTATTCAACTCTGGAATGTTTGGAAAATATCTTCACCAAGTCCTATCTCAAAGAGAAAGACACTAATGTTATTTGCAGCACCCCAAATACAGTGCTTCATATCAGCTCACTTCTCGCATGGACATTGTTACTGACTATATGCCCAATCAATGAAGTAAAGAAAAAGCTGGAGATGTATGTATTTTTAGTTTCATATTTTGTAAAAACATTTAGTCGACATATCTGGTCGCATTCACATAGTAATGACTAACTATTTTTTAGGCATTTCCATAAACTTCCAAGCCTCCTTTCTTGTGATGATGTAAACATGAGAATAGCTGCTGGCGAATCTTTGGCACTTCTTTTTGAATTGGCCAGAGGAATGGAGAGTGTAAGTACCTAATTGGCAGAGGAAAAAGCTTGTGCCACAACGATTGTTATTCCAACATTACCATCACAATTAAGAACTGGATAATAAGTTTACAGGATGGCTCAGTAAAAACCTGGTGATTTCCCTGCTTCTTGGCACTAATGATATAATACTTGGATGATATAATACCAACCAGTAGGGGTTGGAAAAGCAATATTTGAGTGTAGTTCATTATACTTAATTTTGAGTATCTATAGAACTGAAGTATAGGAGGATGATCAATTCACAGAGAAAGTTGCATAATCCTTATGGAGCTGCTTGGATTTCTCCGATACCTCACATGTTAAGGTAACTCAAGCATATGATGCTTATAATAAATACCAGACAAATGGATGAAGTATTAGGTTAACAGAGGTTTGGTATAAGATGAGTTCAATCATTGTCAATTAACATTGCTCTTTTAGAGTGGTGCATGTGCTTTCCCCATCCGCTTTTTACTCATGGATGTTAGTTACCATGGCTTGGCTCTCAAGTTGATCAGCTGTTCCAATTTGCTGGTACCTTTTTGGGTTTAGCATAAGTCCAGTGTTCTAGAAAACCCGCCGTCTCAGGTAAACTGTACTCTAGTTTGTAACATCTAATCTAAGAATTGCTGAAAGAAAGGAACGCATTAGATCTTAACCACTGGAAGGGGAATTTGTTCTTAGATATGTGGTTAGATAATATGATATTTAAAGTACTAGAACAGCTGGGTACAGTTGCACACACAAGCCTATAATCCCAGGGGCTGGGAGACTGATGGAAGATCACAGGTTTGAGGTCAGCCTTAGGGAGGCCATGTCTTAAAATAAAAAAATAAATGCACTGGGGATGAACCTCAGTGGAAAATGACTCTGGGTTCAGTGTCCAGTACCACATAAATAACAAAATAGAGGACCAGCTTTTACTGCCTATACACTAAGTCCCTAGATATTTATTGTCACAAGGATAATAAACATAAGGATCTAGGTAGGAAATGCATATGTATATGGCAAATGGGTAACTAAATAGAAGGTATTATTTCTGACCTTGAGTTACTTTTACTAAATGCTTTTTAAAATAGGAGGAGTAAGACAATATTTCCAAAATGAATATTTTTCCTGCAATTTTGTAACAGTAAATATTCCAAATAGGATTAATATACTGTTCTGGGTTGTATGCCATATTTAGTCCTTTGCATTCCATTCCAGGCTTGTATCTTAAAAATGTCTGTTCTCTTATAATTTGTGTGTGTGAAATATCTATCTGTACCCCCTTTCTTTGAAGGGGAATGAGAAGTTAATGATGATGATTCTCCCTGTGTAAGAAATTGGCCTCAAATTTAGTGATCAATTTAATTTTATTGAGCTAGTTAATGGTTTCTTAACCTCAAAGCACAGAAGCCAGATGTCCCAGTTTTTAATCTTGCATTCCTTTGCTGGCTAGAAATGTTCTTTTTCACCTTTTTAAATGCATCTTAAAAGGAAAGTTATAATGCAATTAAAATTACACATGTTTAATTTGTTTAAATTTGTGTAAATGTAATATTATCGCTATGTGTGTTTTATTCTTTGACTTAGTGAATCATATAGGATAGCCAGAACTCATCCAAACATGTTTATATGACTTATGAACTGAGTTACAAACAAAAAGTCTGCCATTTGTTTTAAGTATATAAGCTTTTTACATACATAGCAGTGGTAGCTACAGCTCGTTTGAAAATGAATTAAACCAGGGGAATGTAGCTCTGGGGTAGAGCGCTTAAGTAGCATGCACAACATGCACAAGGCCCTGGGTTCAAATCTCCAGCACCACCTTCTCCCCAAAGAAAAAGGGGGGATTGATGAAAATACATAGGAAGATTTAAAATAGAATTTTTGTAGGTGGGCATGGTGGCACATACCTATAATCCCAGTGGCTCAGGAGGCTGAGGCCATCCTCGGCAACTTAGCAAGGCCCTAAGCAACTTTGCTAGACCCTGTCTCCAAATAAAATATAAAAAGGGCTGGGAATGTGGTTCAGTGGTTAAGCAGCCTGGATTCAATCCCCAGTACCAAAAAAAGTTTGTATAGCAAATGAGTAGCTGTGAATTGTTCAAAACTTTTAAGTAGCGTAATTGTTTTTTGTGGTATTAATATGGAAATCTAGCAGAATTCTAGGGTGAATTCTTTCTAGGAGACATTAAAAAAGTTCTGAAGGTGGTAGAAAAAAATAACTTCTGAAGTGACTTTTATAGGTAAGATTTTAAAGAACAAATTGGTTAGATACTAATAATTGTTTTTCAGAGTTGAAACTGGGAATTAATACTCCTTCATGAGAACATGCCTGACTTACTGTATGTGTAGGATTAGTCTCTGGAGCCAGGCTGCCTAGGCTCATATCTCTCTTCTGCCTTTACTAGTTGGATGATATCCGGCAACAACTGCTATGCCTCCATGTCCTTATCTTTAAAATAGAATAATAGTAATTACCTTGTAGAGTTGTTAAGAACACATAATGGGTACAGTGTAAAATGGTAGCCTTATTGTGCTGACTGAATTGAATGTTGCCTTTTCCCTCCCACAGGAGTCTACTAGTGGCCTTTTAGGAATTCTTTTAAGAATTCCTAGGGATAACTGATAGCCTTTAGATTCAGAGAAAGCAACTCAACATTCTTCCTGTTTCTTACCTTAGTTTATAGGGTCACTGACCTTGTGTAAAAATATCTCCATACCTTGACAAAGATACTCTGCCTCCTTGAGAATCTTTTTTTTTAGAGCTGGGGATCAAACCCAGGGCATCATGTATGCTAGGCAGGCACTCTGCCACTGAACTATACCCCAGCCCATGATTTTTATTTCTTAACACTTAGGGTAGCTCTCTAAGACCCAGCTTCCTTCATCTTGCTTAGAATCAGTACTCTGGTGATTTCTACATAGAAATACTAGTTTGGGGAATGAAATTTGAGACCTTGCATTTTACCGTGACTAAACTCTTCTAGAAGTTTTATGTGGTTTCATTTCATCCTAATTCTTAATTTTTGAAATCATTTAATTTTGTTATGTTGTTATTTAGGTGACAAATAATAATCTTCAGGCACCCAGTTTGTTTTACATATATTGAACAGGCTATATATGTTATAACATTAAAAACCATTAGGGATTAATGTATGTTCATGTGCTGTTTTATATATTTTGAATATTTCATTTAATCTTTATTAATACCTGTGAAACATGGGTAGTATTAACTGTTTGTGTTTTACATAAGAGGAACCTCAGGCACAGATGGCTAGTATGAATATGCCCAAGTTGTAAGTGATGATGCTTGTGATTCAAACTGAATGCAAAATATGTGTGTTATATATGATTAAGCTCCCTCATCCAGGTGCTTTACAGGTTTTTAGAAAATGTAAGTTCTATATAAATTTCTCTAAATCAAGACTTCTGATGTAATAGTTAATGCTTCAGAATTTTACTAACAATTCAGAATTCTGATATAATAGTTAATGCTTCAGAATTTACTGACAATTTTTATTTATCTTATTTAATCCTTAACCATTGTGTGGGAAGGTGGATATTTTCTTTTTACAGATGATAAAACAGATTCATAATTCTTTTTTTTAATATATATTTTTTAGTTGTAGGTGAATACAATACCTTTATTTTTTTTTTATGTGGTCCTGAGGATTGAACCCAGGGCCTCGCACATACCCAAGTGAGCACTCTACCACTGAGCCCCAACCCTAGTCCCAGATTCATAATTCTTAAAACAGTATAGTGGGTAATACATTTGAATTTCCAGTCCAGGATTTTTGACCCTGCTATATAATAATGACTACTTTTTCACCCATTATTGAGATTGAAGTATTATAGATACAGCTTGTATCCCTGGAATCCCTACTTTTTACTTGTCCTAGAGTACATAGTTTTATTATTATAGTTGTCCTAAATGCCAGTAAATAGACTTTAGGATGCTACTTCTGTACTACTTTTTTTTATGAGTTACATACGTGTATACATATATAGTTACATATATATATGTATATACACACACAAAGGAAGGGAAAATGTAACATTATCTACATATATGTATGTACGTATACACATATATGTATATATGTATATATACATCTCCAAGCACTTTATGAAGACATTTTTCTAAAATATTACACATTTCTTTTCCATGTTTTAGTATTTTATTGAACGCAGTGATTTATCACCTATAGATTTTTTTGGTGTATACTGGATAATTTTTTGTGTTTGGGGCTGTCTTGTTTTTTATTTATTCATCTTTATAGATTTTTCAAATCTTTCATACTTCTTTTTTAAAATAATGTTAAAGATCAAGTAGCCAATACAATGATCAGGAAACAACCACACCTTTAAATATACTTGTTTCTTTTAAATTATACAATAGAATCAAATTTATTGGGATTTAAATATAGAGATCAACATAACTTTAATCTGTTTTTAACCTTTGTTGCTTTTTTGTTTTTGGTACCGGGGTGCTTAACCACTCTGCCACATCCCCACTTTAAGTTGCTAAAGCCTTGCTAAATTGCTGAGGCTGGCTTGCAACTCAGGATTCTCCTGCCTCAGCTTCCCCAGCTGCTGAGATTACAGGCGTGAACCATTGCACCCAACTGTTGCATCTTATGTTATCTGTTTAACTTAGACATAGGTTGAATTGGAACATATGAGGAAAACATTTGTTTGAATAGTTAAGCATATACAATCCGAAATATCAACAATAAGAGAAAATTTATGCACTTGAAAGCAAGAATAGCTGGGCATGATGGCACACTCCTGTAATATCAGTGACTGGGGAGGGTGAGGCAGGAGGCTCATGAGTTCAAAGCCAGCCTCAGCAACAGCAAGGTGCTAAGCAACTGAGACCCTGTCTCTAAATAAAATGCAAAAAATAGGACTGGGGATGTGGCTCTGTGGTTGAGTGCCGCTGAATTCAATCCCCAGTACAAAAAAAAAGAAAAAGAAAAAGAAAAAAAGCAAGAATATCATTAATTTCAAGTTTATTTTCCACCAGAATAGTCTTTTCTACTTTAAACGAAATGGATTGCAAGGCGCACACACCTATAATCCCAGTGGCTCAGGAGGCTGAGATAGGAGGATCACAAGTTCAAAGCTAGCCTCAATAGCAGTGAGGTGCTAAGGAAATCAGTGAGACCCTGTCTCTAAAATACAAGATAGGGCTGGGGATGTGGCTCAGTTGGTTAAGTGCCCCTGAGTTCAATCCCCAGTACTCAAAAAACAAAACATTAGAAAATCATATGTACAATTTGAAGAATGTCCAGAATATGGGCTGCTTCTCTTAATAAATTGATTATTACATGTAATGCAAAAAAAAAAAAAAAAAGTTAAAACAAGTATGAACAAATAGAACTACAGATTGCTCATCTTCTGGCTTCTTGCAAGTGTCTGCTTTTAATTTTGATTATCTAAATAATATTGAATTTTCTAGGTTTTTATTTTTTAATTCTCGTTTTTGCTGAACTGGAATTGAATCCAGGGGTGCTCTACCACCAAGCTACATCCCCAGCTCTTTTTAGTTTCTATTTTGAGACAGGGTGTCACTAAGTAGTTGAGACTAGCCTCAAATTTGTAATCCTCTTGCCTCAACCTTTCTCAGTTGCTGGGATTAGAGTTGTGTTCCACTGTGACTGCCTGTCTTTTAGTTTTTAATGTGATTGTAAAATAGAGTTGGAAGGACTGAGGATACAACTTAGAGGTAGAGGGCTTGCCTAGTATGTGTGAGGCCTTTTACTGATGCCCAGTACAGCCCCACCCCAACCATATAAATGGAGTTAGGGAATTTAAAAAAACAAACAAGTAGAGATTTCTTAAATGTATAGCAGGTTAACCAGGAAATCCTTAATCATTTATAGGTAATAGCAAATAATGTATTTAGTTTCTTCTTGCCTTAAATAATTTAATCACTTTAGATTGTGTACCTGAAGTGAATGCTTTGTTGCTTATTTGAAATATGACAATGAATTAGAAATTAAGTAGTTTAAAAAGCATTACCATTACCAATAACTTGTACTTTTGGAATAAGAATAATTGAATTTCCCCAGAATGAGTGGTTTGAGATTGGGAAGTGGTTTGGGATTGGGTAGCCAAAGAGTAGAAGCTGAATTAGTGTGCAGATGTGTCACTGAACTTTTTGAAACAAAGTAATGTCTTATATTCATGGGAGCACAATAAGTGTTGAATGCATCTGGATACATTTTGAAAGGGAATGTTAATTGTTTTGCTGTAATTAGCATTTCTGTAATTGGCGTTTTTGGATTAAAATTTTGCATGATAATATAAATGTGTCTGGGTGCCAAAATCTTTAAACACCTTACATTTTTGTGTTGTTCTGTACTAGATGTTTTTCAAAGGTAGGCTGTACTTTGTTAACTCTAGGAGAGGTTTTGTAAAATTAAAACAAAAACATAACAATTGAAACAAAATTGCTTTCCTTTTTCAGGACTTTTTTTATGATGACATGGAGTCTTTGACACAGATGCTTAGGGCTCTGGCTACAGATGGAAATAAACACCGGGCCAAAGTGGACAAGAGAAAGCAGCGGTCTGTTTTCAGAGATGTCCTGAGGGCAGTGGAGGTAGGTTTCTTAAGTACTTGTAATAGGTGTTTACTTTGAAATTAAATTATTTCAGGCTGAACTTGACAATTTTGTTAATTGAATTTCTTATTCATTCAAATTTCCTCATTTAAGACCCAAGCAGGTTTTTAAAAACATAAGTGAAGAATTTTTTTTTTTCATATAGAGGCAAATTTAGTACTGATTGTTTCAGTCAGCTTTTTCACTGATGTGACTAAATGATCTGACCGGCACAGTTATAGAGGAGGAAAGGTTTATTTTGAGGGCTCACAGTTTCAGAGATCTTAGTCCATAGAAGGCCAGCTCCATTCCTTGGGGCTCGAGGTAAGGCTGAACATCATGGCCGAAGAGTACAGTGGAGGGAAACAGCTTGCATCATCAGGAAGTAGAAAGAGAGACAGACTCCACTCTCCAGATACAGAATATATACCCCATAGCCACCCCCCAATTCCCACCTCCTCCAACCACACCCTACCACTTCAGTTAATCCCATCTGGGATTAATTTCTCTGAAACTTCCTGCATTGTCTCACATGTGAGCTTTTGGAGGACACCTCACATCCAAACCATAACATTGATGTATAAAGGTACTTTATTTTTGGTACGCCTGTAATCCCAGTGGCTCCAAGGCTGAGGCAGGAGGATCAAGAGTTTAAAGTCAGCCTCAGGAACGGTGGGGTGCTAAGCAAACTCGATGAGACCCTGTCTCTAAATAAAATACAAAATAGGGCTGGGGATGTGGTTCAGTGGTTGAGTGCCTCTGAATTCAGTACATGGTGCCCCCTTTCCCCTGCAAAAAAAAAAAATGGATTAGAGGTGTAGCTCAGTGGTAAAGCACTTGCCTAGGATGTGGAAGACCCTGGGTTCATCTCCCAGGACCACCAAAAATGAAAGTAAAGACCTTTTGATATCTCTAGCAAGGCTGAAACCTGATATAACAAAACCCAGCACCTTACCAAGGCCAATTAAAATCATTTGATGCTTAATTTCTTCTGTAGTATCTAAACTGCTTCAGTACATGTTGCTAATAAATTGATAGAGAAACTTTGAGGGATTAGAATTCATGACTAAAATGAGCTGTAGGATAAGGGCTCACTGTGGAGAACAGAAGTCTGATAATTGTTTTGGTTGGCCAGGTGAGAAATGTTTCTTATGTTTAAAGGGTAAATTTCTCACATTACATGGTAGGGCAGTTTTTTGAGAAGAAATACATTATTAAAGAGTCATTTAACCTGACGAGTATATGAAAATTTAGAATGGGAATTTAGAGATGCTGAGTCCCTACCCCAGATCTGGTTTTGATGTATTCCAGTGGTTCTCATATATATCCTACTTTCTTCATTTTGTTCTACTTTTTATAAAATACAACCTAGGATATAAATTAGATCCTCTGGGATCTAAATACTTGGGTCATGATGACTGTAACTGCATTCTAGTAAGTTCTGTTTACTCTGGATTTTATAATCTAAAGACAAAAACAAAACCTTCTAACTAGGGCAGACATCAGTTGCTAAGAATTGAAATTGGTTTTGTAATTAGTGTGGCAGTGTCCCTAAATTAAACAAACCATTTTAGAAATAACTATAAACTACTTCTATATTTAGATTTTTTGCGTGTGATAATAAAACCTTCAAAGATAAGATGAGTATGTGTCCCAGATTTTCTGGATTAGACTTGATTTCAGATTTTCTGTCTTGATGCATTCCCTTCAAGTAATAGATTGTAAGGGGTTGACAGCACCTATTGATAGGCATGTATTGATGGCTGGCTTAGCACTCAGTACCAATTATACTGAAATCTCAGTTTACACACCAGCATTATGAAGCTTCTTGTTTATCTTGTTTATTTTCACTTCTCAGCATTGCTCTAATTGGAAGCCACTCTTATCCTCTACTGATCTACTCTTCCAGGGCTTACCTATCCTTTCTTCATCTCAGAATTTAAGCCCCTCTGTTCTTCCGTAGAGCTTCCTGTTCCTCCAGCCTCTGTTTCTTTGCACCTACCAAAGAAAAACCTCCTCAGAGTCTCACTGAGTTACCTAGGGCCTTTTTTTCTATTTTCTTGAGTGCTTTCAAAACTTTGAAGTGCCGGGTGTTGTTGCGCACGCTTGTAATTCCAGCAGCTTGGGAGCCTGAGGCAGGAGGATCTTGAGTTCAAAGCCAACCTTAGCAAAGGCAAGGCCCTAAACAACTTAGTGAGACCCTGTCTCTAAATAAAATACAAAATAAGGCTGGGGATGTGTCTCAGTGGTTAAGCACCCCTGAATTCAATCCCCAGCACCAAAAAAAACTTTGAAGTGTTCTTCACCATGCAGTTTTGTCATTAATATTTATTCTAACTCAGTTGTATCTTTACACAGGTAGACAAATTCTGTACTCTTACAGAATAGTAATTCTCAGTCTGTCCACATCTCAAGATACAGATATGAAAGTATCAATTTAAAATATTGTTCATGTATCTCAGCATGGATCTTGTCTGTTTAGAAATTGTTTATGTAATATCTCTTTGAGCTATTTTTAGTGCCTGTGATGACTTTGGCTTTTCTTTTGGTTAGGAACGGGATTTTCCAACAGAAACTGTTAAATTTGGTCCTGAACGCATGTATATTGATAGCTGGGTCAAGAAACATACCTATGACACCTTTAAGGAGGTTCTTGGATCAGGAATGCAATACCACTTGCAGGTGAATGAGTGATGTTTTACATTTTTGCTTATAAATTAGGGAGCTGCCTTGAAAGTAGATCACTTACTTGACTTTTGAAGTCAATTGAATATACAGAAAGCTTTCACATGTTAGAAGAAAGTAAATTTATTTTTGAAAATAAAATTAATAAATCTGAAACAATCTTTGTATTGTATTGAATGTTACTGATAACTTTTTATGAAAGCAAATAGCTTCACTTAGATCTCTTGAATTCAAGGCATTGGAAAACAATTTGCCTTTTTACTGAGAAATAGAAAATAAGTGACTTAAAGTTTGTATTTTTAGGTTCCACGTAACTTCTGTTAATCAGATTTATTTAGTAGTGAAAAAGTTGTAATATTTAATATTGAGCCTTATCTCTGTTTATTTCACTTAAGTCAAATGAATTCCTTCGCAATGTATTTGAACTTGGACCGCCAGTGCTGCTTGATGCTGCAACACTTAAAACAATGAAGATTTCTCGTTTTGAAAGGGTAGGTTTTGTTTTTGTTTTT
>JAJEJO010003854.1:92166-106092 GCA_020662805.1 Glaucomys volans
TTTTTGTTTTTAATAGAATTAAATGCACAAAGAAAATGAGCTAAAGATTTGATTTAAGGATTTGATTCTGCCTGGTGACAGAACTTAGCTGTGTCTACTGATATGTGATAAGTTTTAGTTTTTCATGTTTCCACACAGCATAGCTGTACTAAAGGTGTGGAAGTTTTATTGCATTTAGCGTGGAGGAGTTTTAATAACCTTTTTTTTTTTTTTACCCATAATCCGACTACCATAACACAGAAACGAGTATTTACACATATTTTCTTTGTATAAGATAATAACTTACTTAGTACTAATTTTACAAATAAGGAAAACTGCTCAGGAGTTTGTAACTTTAAATAGTGATTCATGTTATTTTCATCTTTTTTTTTTTTTTAACCTGAGGCCACTGAGCTACGCCCTCAGTTCTTTTTTTTATTTTTTATTTTGAGACAGGGTCTCATTAAGCCCTGCTAAGTTGCTGATGCTGCCCTGGAACTTGGGATCCTCTTGCCTCAGCCTCCTGAGTCACCAGGTTTACAGGCATCTCTTCCATGCACCCCCCCCAACTCACTTTCACTTTAAATATTTCAAAAATCTTTAATTAATTTGTGTATTTTAAATCAACATACTATATATACTGTAGACTCTTTTAAGTGTACAATTCAGTTGCATTTAAACATTTCCATCACCTTAAAAGAAAACCTTATATCCATAGGCAGCCAGCTACTCCCTTATCTAGCTTTTCCCTCAGCCACTGCCAAGCGCTAATGTTTCCTGTCTCTGCGTTTACCTGTTGCTAGTTTTTTCATATAAATAGATGGAATGACTTTTTTCACTTGACATATGTTGTCAAGGTTCATCCATGTTATGACATGTATCAGAACTTCATGTGGGGCATGGTAGTGTAATACCAGTGACTTGGGAGGCTGAGGCAGGAGGATCATGAGTTCAAAGCCAGCCTCAGCAATTTAGTGAGGTCCTAAGTAACTCAGTGAGACCCTGTCTCAAAATAAAATGTAAAAGAGGGCTGGGGATGTGGCTTGGTGGTTAAATACCCCTGGGTTCAATCCCTGGTACCAAAAACAAAAAGAACTTCATTCATGCTTTTGGTTGAATAATATTCTATTATATGGATATGCCTTGTTTTGCTTATTCATTTGTCAGTATTTGGGCTTTTTCCACCTTTCAGCCATTGTCAATAGAGCTGTTGTAAGCATTCACATACGGCTTTTTGTTTTCTTCTTGATATTGGAGGTTATATAAGTAAGAGTAGAATTGCTGGGTCATATGGTAATTTTATATTGAACTGTTTGAGAAACCGCCAGACTGTCTTCTGTTAGCTGCTGCATCATTTTACATTTGTGCAAAAAGAGTTTAAATGTTCCATTTTCTCCATTTCTTATCAATGCTTAGTATTATTGTTCATTTAAAATTTTTATTTGTAGCCATTTTAGTGGATGCATGAAGTGTTTAATATTTTTATTGAACTTTTGCATTTAATCTGTTTCATGGTGATATGAGCATTAATTTAAAACTTTCTAGTAAATATTAAGCATTTTTACATACTTTTAAATTATTTCCTCAAGGAAATTTCCTACATGGAAATGGAGGGTAATATGATTTTTTGATGGTTTTGCCAAATTACTTGCCAAAGTTATCCTATCATTTTTAATTTCTTCAGTAGTGAATGAACACATGCAGCTGTCACACACAGATTTGACAGCTTGGGGTTTTGTAATTTTAAAAATTCGTTAATTTAATGGGTGTTAATATGGCACCCCCTTTTCTTATATTAATTGACAACTGGGTAGGACTTCTTATTCACATTAGTCATGATTCATCTTTTTCTTGATCACATTAATTGATGCCCTTGTTTACTTTTTTGGTTAGAATGTACTTAGTATTTTACAAAATTGGTTAATAATATTCTAAATATGCAGTAGCCACGAATTAGTAATTTTCTCATTCACTTTTCATGTTTGTAAACGTTTAAAATATAAATAGGGTCAGATTAGTTCATGTCTTTCCTTTGTGATTTTTGCCCTTTTTTTCCTGTTTTGTAAGAGTATTTTGTTAAGTTTTACTGATGTATGTATTTTCCTGTTCTTCATTTCAGCATTTATACAATTCTGCAGCATTCAAAGCACGAACAAAAGCGCGAAGCAAATGTCGAGATAAGAGAACAGATGTTGGAGAATTCTAGATTTCTAGCACTTGCCAAATATTTTCTAATTTTCATCCTTTTTTTTAATTTTTAGCTATTTCTAATGTATATGAACTTTAGAGACAGTTTTTATCTTGGGTCAACTTAGATGATTTTTATAGTAGGGGTGGGTTATATTCCTCATAATTTAATGTATAGTATTATAAATGATGATTTCTGATTATTGAATATTCTCTGTAAATATCATCAGTAAACATGAATAAAGTGTTCGTAATGTCATATTCTATTTATGAAGAGAGCAAAAGGATGGTATTTCACTTGTTTCATGATGCAAAAAATTAGACAAGGTTTGATTTCTTATACTGTGGTTGTCAAAAATACTGATTATAATGATGTGTACCTTTCTACAAGTTCTTTAACTTAATCTCTTAAATATAAGTTTATGATACAGTTTTTGGGAGCTAGTTCCTTTGGAAAAGCTGCTGTGTTTTGAATTTTAAATGGAATGTAGCTTTTTAATTTTGTCACTGGGATCAACTAAAGGTATTATACCATGAGACTTTACAAAAGCTGTTCTTAAATTAAAGGCCATTCATTTCAGCTGTTGGGAGTCCATGGTGAATTAGCCTATGCCAGAAATAACCTCTGAGAGAGCAGTAACATATTTTATCTGCTGTATGAGACCTTGTTCTTTTTACTTTGAAAAATAAAATAAAGATGTTTGCACACTGAAAGTGCCTTTTTTATACTAACAAATATTACTTACAGCTTTGAGATACAGAGTTCAAAATTACTCAAGCCGGGTAGGAAGGGAGTAAGACAAAGCTTTATTTGTATATTTGAAAATATTACAATGAAAAAAATGCAGCAATGTATAATTGGGATTCGAATTGCTAAGAGTATTATTGCTTGGTTGTCCTTATAATTAGGTGTTTTATTTTATGAAAAGTTGTACACTTTTTGACAATGCATTAAAATTTAATTGTTAAATTTGAGTTAAAATTATGTAGATTAAGAAACACATGCAGTTTAGAATTTATATATCTGTTCCTTTGATTTTCTTGCTGTAGAAATAGTGAGGAATGGGAAGCATGTACATTGTAGAAAGAAATGTCTAAATGCCTTTAGGTATTTTTTCCAAATAGTGTTCTTCCCATCCCATATCCCCAGTAACTCCTAGAAGGTGTGATGTACCTAGTAAGTGAAAATCATTGACTGGCTTAGGGGGTCACTCGTGGAATTCCATCCCTCTGATACAGCCCAGTAGGAAGCAGATTGGAATCTAAAACTTGTTACTTGTTATTCCAAGTAGGCTAGAATCATGGAAAAGAGACTTCAAATAGTACTTTTTTTTCCAACGTTTTCTGTTCCATGTTTGCATAATATTTTAAAATAAGAGTTTTGGCTAATCTTGATGGTTTGGAAGAATTTGATGTGGTTCCTGCCCTATTTTGAGGCTCAGGAATTAATTTTGAATCAACCTCTATGACTCAAGTCTGATGGCATTTACTTAATTTCCTGGGAATTTCATCTAGATACCATACCATCATGAGATAGTATTTGAAAGAGTAAGCAAGAAGTACTTGAAATGTCCCCAGATTAAATGATGTGCGAACATTTTCTTCAGCAGGTACATGAAAGAAGACGAAATAGTATGTCTTACTTTGCTCCTTTATTGGTTTTCTGGAAATCTAGTCTAAAGCCAGTCTCTTCACCCTTACAGATGTATAGTTGAATTCAGACTTTAATGTGATGTTTGGATTCACATTTCATCTCTGCCATTTAACAACCTATGTATCCTTTGACAATTAAATTTCTTAGTCTTGAACTGGGTGCAGTGGTACACACCTATAGTTCCAGCTACTCATATTTCCTTCACTTGCAGTGGATCTATTGCCATGTAGCCTTTCCACTCATTTTGTAGCTACTTGTAAGTTCTAGAGTCATCTGCTGCTATAATTTGGATCTTAAATGTCTCCCATCAGCCCATGTGTTAAAGGCTTGGTCTCCAGCTTCTGGTATGATTGGGAGGTGGCAGAAGGAAGTTAGGTCATTGAGGGTGTGCTCTGAAAAGGGATATTGGTACTCTGGCCCCTTTCTCTAACTTCTTGGCCTCCATGGGGTGAGCACCTTCCTCTTTCATGTTATTTCCACCACAATGTTCTCTCTTGCCAGTCCTGAAGGGAATGGGGCCAAGTGACCATGATCTGAAACCTCTGAAATGGAACCAAAGTAAACCTCTCCTCTTTAAAAGTTTCTTTATCTCAGGTATTTTGTTACAGTAATGGAAAGCTGACTAACATGCCTGTCATCATCCTAGTTACGATGACACAACCGTATTCTCTCCCTACATATTGCAGTTTTCTGTTTGGTCAGGAATGGTTGCAAGTTAGTCATCACAGTGGCAGCTCCTGCCTGCTGCAAGATATTTATATACGAGAGTATGCCCTGACAGAAGTGCTAGAAATGTGGTGTCAGCTTACAGTTTGTTAAGCCAAATAAGGACATTAATTTCAGTCTAACAAGAACCTCACCAATTCCCAACTCATTCAGGGTGTGGTGGTTTTGTTGTTTTAAAGCATAGTTGTAGTTATGTTTTAATTTAAAACCTTAGACATTATGGGGAAAGTAGTATTTGGAATCAATCTTAAATTGGCTAAATAAACACTAGACTGGCCACTGGTTTTGTGCTGGGGTTTATGGGCCTCACGGAAACACTTGGGTGCTGAAGGAAGGCAAGAAAGACCTACATACAGAACTTGTAGAAATTTTTGTGGTAGTTGCTCCTAATAAGTTGTTTTTTCCTGGTAACCAAGCAAGCTCACCTTTTTGTAAGTAATTTGCATGCATATTACTGTGAGACTAAATTATGATTTTTGAGTTTGGGAAATTGTTGCATGGCCCTGTGCTTTTTAATTTTCAATAGAAATGATTTAAACTGGATTTTAAAAATTATTTCCTGAATCTGAAGAGGCATTGACTGAAATGGAATTAAAGAACAAATTACCATGATTCACTTAATAAAGCTGCTTATTAGCTTTGAATTAAGTCCTGTTGTAACAATTCCAATCTTGTGGCAAGCAATATCAGTGTGTTATTTTTGTGACTTGATACCAGGCACCTGTGGGGAAAAAAAATAAAGGACAAAGTGGATTTTAATAGACCACTATCTTTATTTGTGAGACTATTTATTTGTAGTTAGTGAAAAAATTCTTTCATGCCCCAAACTCAACAGTTAGCAATGATCTAAACTAGAAGAAACAAATTACTTACGTGTTTCAGTTAAAGGTTTCAGTGTTCTTTTAAAAGGATGCTGCTTTGGTCAATCTTGGTGAATAAGCAAATTTGCACTCTGGAGTCCTGAAGGAGGATTGAGTTAGTACCATCAGAATTGCTGGTAACACTGGTTCTCCAGCCTTGGTTGTTCCCAGATGCCCTCATTTGGAAATGCCAAAGATAGAAACCACTGGGTGTCAAACAGCTGTGATTCCTGGTTTTCAAGCCATGTGATCTCATATCCATTTACTGACTGAATCATTTGCAAGCCATTTTCAGGCTTCTGGTGGCCATGGGCCACACCCAACTCAGTTTTCTCTGCTAGTTTTGTTTGTATTTGCATGTTGCTTGTCATTAAATAGTATATTGAAATAGCATCTGCTTGCATCGTGTCTTCACTCTGAAGAAACTTCAGAGCACTCCTTAGCATAGGTTGTTTTAGATTTTTCAGAATCACCTTTTAACTAGGTGGCAAGGTCAGTAATTTGGAGATTTTATTAGCTGGATATTCCTTGTTGAGTCAGTTTTTAGGTCTTATTTCCAAGCTAATCCTCTGCTTTGTACAACACTGATTATGCCTCTGTACGTGATTAAGCAATAGCAGTTACATTCCTGAAGGGGAAGCTAAGGCTCAAGGATATTAAGTCAAAGATCCAAAAGAAGCATGCATCAGTCAGCAAACCTAAAATAGAAGCTGTGTTTGGAGTGATAATCCTATGACATGACATACAAACTTTTTTCCTGGTGAAATATTAGTATTTAGGATAATGAATAAGGAAATGATAAGATATAAAACTCTTCTAGGAGAGTTTAGGAAATCTGTGACCTTGCAGTCTTGGTCCTTAATTTTACTGCAAAGATAAGATTTTATCTCTAATGTCTTTTTATTCTATTTGCTACTACTACTGCTGGGTTTTTATTTTTGTTTTTGTTTTTTCATTTAATTTTCATGTTAAGTCATTCCCTTAGGAATGTTACAGGAATATATTTGGAATTCAGTATCTATTGTGGTTCAGTAACATCTTATTTAAAATAAGAAATTGTGTTCTTGTTAATTAATTTTTCAGGAAACTAAAAACACATTTTTCAGTTTTAGCTCGGAAAAAAGAAAAAAATTTAAGATTAGTCAATGACTTTTTGGGCTCCCAGTATTTCTTATCCAGGGTCCTGGGAGCATATTTTCCTAAGTACCAATAGTTTGTAGGTATTACGGGAAATTCCTTAATATAGTGTGGTTTAAGGTGTTTAGTAAATGGCTGATAATTTTTTTCCAGATCTTCTAAAGATTTACACTGCCCCCCACCCACTGGATTTGGTTTTCTCCTAACTCTAATTATAATTTTCATTCTGTAGCTGGGTATTAAGGGAAACAAAATTAAATAGTAGCAGGAAGTAAACTGTGTTGCCACTTACAGGCTGCCGCAGTATTTATTGCACTAACTTCACTGAAGTCCAAATAGACATCACATGAGCATTTTCTCCTCAGCCTTCTGTTAGTGTACTCATTAACTGCCTTAAAAGTCTTTTTCAAGATAGATTTACACCATAAATAAATATTTTAGGTGTTCCCACGTAACTAACAAAAATCAAGGACTTTTAGACCTGGCACTGAATAGGATTGTTCCCTACCCTGAGGAATTTTCAGTCTGTTGGGGAAATCATAGATGTAAGCCAACAAATGCAATAAAGTGCTGTAGGTGTTCTGATAGAAGAAGAATCTCAGCATCCATCCAGGGCACAAAAGAAAGGTCGGTTCTTTGAGAGGAGGCTTGTGCTGAGTCTTTTTGTTGTATTTTAGGGTGCTAGGGATTAAAAGGGGCACTTATCACTGAGCCACATTCCCAGCCCTTTTCATTTTTTATTTTGAGACAGGGTCTCATTAAGTTGCTGAGGCTGGCCTGGAACTTGCAGTTGTCCTGTGTCAGCCTCCTGAGTCATTTGGATTATCAAACCCATCTTGAAAGAGGATTAGGGATGGGTGTAGAATAGAAAGGTAGCAGGAGGAAGACTCAGTGATTCTGAACAAGAACCTGGTTCTAGTTCTGCTACTAGTTAAATGCATGAGTTGGGGCTGACTTCTAATGTCCTCATTTGTGAAAAGGACAGGGGCTGCACTTAAAGCAGGTCTAAAATTCTTTCCAGACCAAAAAGCCCTTTATCACTATGAGACTGTCTTATGAAAAGAGAACCAAGGAAGAGAAAGCTTTTCTAGTCATTGAACTGGAGTCTAGCAGTGTTCCTCTCTACATCATCTAAGTTTACTAAAATTGTGTCCTAGAAGCCCACAGCCAGCTAATGGCTAAAGGATAGATTTGAGGGTAAAGACTCATGCCATATTGAGGGAGAATACAAAAGCCTCATGCAATTAGAAGGGTTTCACAGCAATGTTTTCTTCTTTCAGAATGCTGATGGTCACAGGCAGTCTTTATATTTATAGCTAGTCTTTCTGCACAAAGGATTTAAGGCATCTCACCAGAGTATGAACTCTCATAAGAGGAAATTTTAAAATCAATTACAAAATAAAACAGATCTAGGGGAAATAAGTAGAATTGAGCAATTTAAGGAAGAGAAAAGAGCATATGCAGATAAGCAGAGTATAAATAGTTATATAATTTTAAAAACTGGGCCACACATTTGACCATGAACTTCCTGGCAAGCAAAGCAAGAAGAATAATTAGTAAGTTGTCCATCAAAAGGAGTATTTTCCTCTGGATAAGCAAAGCCAGACCCTTCCTTGAAAACAGCATATGTGGGTGCTTCTCTGTATGCCTGTCTAGTTTCCTGTTGGCTCTGGTTGGTGTTGAGCTCCACAGCCCAGCCCCTTGTTTTTAATGACATGTTTTCTTCCAGGGGCAATGAATCATTCTTTCCAGGACACTGGGTCTCGTGGCGTTTATGAAGGTGGAAAACTTTATGTCGTGGATTCCATAAATGACTTAAACAAACTATATCCTGCTGGATCAGAGCATCTGTTCCGTACGTGTGCCCCTGGCGGCTAGGTGGCTCTTCCTGGCTTTCAGGCTGCCTAAAAATGGCAAAGGCTGAGGTGGATGTGTGGGTGTTGGGCATTGGGAATAACTTGGCATTGGAAATGCTATTTATCATTAGGCAGTTTCTGCTTTTGTTCTTTGAATACCCATGGGATTGTGGGCTTTCTTGGCTCCTAAGGAAGATTTGAACTTTTTGTCTTTAAATCCCAGAAAAAACCTGTGGTGTTTCTGTCCTTGAGAAGGGTGAAGCCTGCAGAACTGGACTCCCAGGGCTTGCTAACACCTCTTGTCTGTTGAAATGCTTCTTCACTACAGACCACAGCTTGGTCTTTGATACTGCCCACCTTTCCCTAGGGGTTTTGTTTCATAGTGTTTTGCTGAGAAAATGCTCAACATATTCACCAGTTAAAAAATATCATTAAAATTCTCTTGGGCAAAAAAAAAAATCAACTTCATTTTCTCCTTATGAATTACAAATTGCCCAATTAAATAGTTAGAAACATGGTGGGGGTGGGGTGGACAAAGTCTGCCGAATACTAAATGTGTATGTTGCTCACTAAATATTATAAATGAGTTCCAGCAGACCCTCTGAGCCCCTTCTTTTCTATCTTAAATGCTGACGTTTGAATACTGGTGTGAACTGTCCACTTGCCATTTGTTTCTTATGCACTCTCAATTTACTGTCCTAGTTTTATATCTATCATTCCCCTTCTAAATTTTTCAGTTTTTGCTTTTTTCATCATTTTAATGGGTTCAGATCTTCATTTTTTATTGCAATGGGTCTCAATAAAAGCAAGCATGAGGGTCAATAAGTGGGGAGTGCTATTGGATGTTCTCATAGGGCATGGGACATGAGCTACCCGTCTATCCATAGTCAAGGAGCACAATGTGTGAGACTGATTCACAGAAGGAGAGCATGCAAAAAATAATTCAATGATCTCCACTATCCCAGTTTTTGTATTTCTTAGTCAGTTTAATCTGAATACTATTAGGTACCTAGGCCTTTAAAAAGTTACTGGATGCAGACAATTCAAGGTTTGGGTGAACCAAGCTATTTTATGAGCAGGTTGGATTCTCAGTTCAGCTTGAAACATTGGGAAAAAAACCTTGATTTCAGAGCATATCCATCATAAAACCAGTTTTAAGAAACCAAAATATATCAGGGCCACTTTTGTTTAAATGGGTGTAGGCACGCTTGATTATTCCTGTAATAAAAGGAATTTCTTGGGAGACGCCCCAGAGTGTTCAGCCTCTGTCACTCCTAATCTTTCACTTTATCCCTCCCCAAAGAACAATCCAGTCCTGCTACTTCAGCGCCAACATAGTCTTAAAACAACTTTCCAAAGAGGCCTGATGATACAGCTTACCCTTGCTCATTCTCTGAATACCAATACAGAGGAAGGTAAACAATTCGTCCAAAGACATTCCTAATACACAAGTCACTTTCTAGGACTGTCAGAAGGAAAATGGGTGTATTCATTACTCATGTCCCTAACAATGGGCTGCTGTTCTTTTCTGCTGACAAGTTTTGTGCTGAGGAGTTTTTGTGGTTGCTGTTTTTGTTTGTTTCCTTTTAGCTCTGGAAGAGAAAATCCCAGACCTTGGCACACACTCAGGAAATGGGAGGCGGAGTCTGTTCTTTATGGGGCTGCTGATTGCACTGATTGTCAGCTTGGTACTGGTTTTCTTCGTGATATTTCTCATAAGTAAGTACCACCAGCAGGGTTTTCATTACTAACTGTACATAATTCATAGCTGGTTTTCCTAGCCAGTTGTTGAACTTTGCTCCTGGGATGAGTCAGTACTTTCTGGTAGTCAAAGCTTTGGGCAGAATGAACACCTCCAGTGAGCCCCTTTGCTCAGAGACCAGGTCCCTGGGACACAAGCCCACTGCACAAGGGCACAGTGCCTGAAGGTCACAAACATTCATGCTAAATATTTATATAACATTTTAATTTCTCCCTTGGGAAACCTAGCTCCATCAGGCAACTAGATCAGTTGCCAACCATTAAATTCAGATCTATGACATATAGTCACACTCGGGGTTCAAACCTCCTCTCAGATTTTCTCATTTGCATATCACCCCAGAAATTAAATCAAAGCACCTGAGGTGGTGTTGGAGATGTGACCACGGCAGCTTTTTTCCTGTTCAACATAGGCTGGTGTCTGCTCCTCACGTAACCTGCTCTGTTTGCTCTTGGCCTGGGCCATGCATGCTGTGTCACTGAGTGGCGGCACCAGCTTTCCCACATCATCTCCCAGCCTATAGACCCCCTGAACCATCTGGGAGGGATGCAGTCCACATGCCATGCGGTCCCCTCCTTCAACATGTGATCCCTCCCCTTGAGCACCCCAGCTTTTTCTCTCAGCTCACGTTTATGTACCATCATCTGGAATTTTTTGATTCTTTTCCAGACCACTTAAGAATGCAAGGACTCTTAGGGGAGGAGGTCGTCTTAGATACTCTTTTGCCTGAATCCTCCGCTCTGTCATTTCTTCTGCCCTTTCATGCTTATAGCCTTCGGTGATTCTAAATGAGAAGTGGGGCCTCATCTTTGGAATGTGTCTGAGCTCATTCAGGAGCTGAGGAAGTGGAGGTGGAGGTGATGTGAGGAGAGAGGTGGGGCAGAGCGAACCATCCTTGAGTTGCACTTAACCTGTCTTCCTCCCCAATGACTTCCTCCTCCTTCCAGTCTTTAGCCTCAGGGATTGGGGTTGGGGTAGGTGAGGAGGAGTGAGGTTTAATTGCTTCTCTTTCACCCATCTGGTGCCCTTGTGCACTTAAAAGCTAACATGTACATTATCCTACAGTAATTGTGAACTTGCATTTAGCTACCAATTGGGGAAGAGTTGGCCCCTGAACCTGCAGGGCCAGAAAGAGCACCTGGCTTACTATTTTCACATATTATTCCAATATAATGTCCTGCCTGCTCCACCTCACAGGGGTAATGACCCTCGTAACCAGGGAATTTTGGTTATGTCTCTAAACAAGTGAGCAGACCACAGGAAATTCTCTTTCCTGTGGGGTACGTGGCAAGATTAAGGGAAATGATAGTAACAAATGCTGTAAAATGGGTGCTTACTCAGTCTGAGGCACTGTGCTGTACATTTGATGTATGTTTGCTCAAAACATTCTAAAAACTGTATAGCTAGGGGAGGATCCATTATTATGCTGGCAATGAAGCTTAATATGCCCAAGGTCACATAGCTAATAAGTGCCAAATTAAGGCTTAAAAGACTTCCTGACATCAAACATTATGCTCTTTCCTATCCTTCTATTCTTGTTTAAATAGGATTCTTTTTATTTGCTTGGATCATTTTATATTGAGGACAAAGTCATATTAAGTAAAAAACAGGAAGACGATGTGAATAGTGTCTCTTTGTTGGACAATTACTCGGTGCCAGACATGATTATCCTTTGACTTTAGCCTCAAGATGGTTTCACATGTTTTTATTTTACTCATGAAAGTCTAAGGCTCAGAGAGATCACCTCTCTGTGTTCTCGAGGCTCACAGAGACAGACCTGGGTTTCGAAACCTGATCTGTTTGGCTTTAGAGCTCCTGCGTATTCCCCTGCTTGAGTTGAAGTAAGAATACAATCTGCTTGTAGTTTTCAGATAAACCTTAATCCAGTGTAACATCAGAGTTGGCAGAGGCATCTGTAAATGAACTTGATCTGTCCTAGTCTTTAATAGGAAAACTGTTTTGCTGTCCTGGGATTCGGTGCAAATGTGTATTCTTTTAATTGAAGCAAAATAACATATTCTTTATAACTCTGGCATTGTTACAAACTAATTAAAAATATTTTATGCTGATTACATTCTTATTAAACCATTGGGCCTTATTTTTTTGTTAAACATAAAGAGAAATAATGGACAGTAAGAATAAATACTATGGATTCCTGTCTGCTCCTGGTAGCAAGAGTAGCCAAGCAGCATATTCTACAGAATGACAGTTCCTTGGGATAAAAAAAGTGGGGATCTCTGTGGCTAAATGAGTTTGGGAACTGTTGGCCAAGGTTATGTTCAAGGTGTTTCTTTGCTTCCTGTGCATCTCCGAGGAGCAGGTGGGCATATAGTTTTACTCCAACTTTTTTGTACATGGAACCCTTTCTCTTTTCATGGAATTTATTTTGGAACTGGTGCCCTGTAGACCAAAGGTAGGTGAGCATGGTTGCTACTTCCTTCTGGGTTTGAGCAGTGTGGGAGGGTTGCAAGAGAAGAAATGACTTCATGTGTTATGGATTTGTTTCAGTCTCACACTTTCCCCAGAAGTGTGTGGCGTCTCTGCCTGGCTCAGCAGCAGAGCTCAATTAAGACCCTTCTCGCATGTCTTGAACCACGTTTCATCCAAATTAATTTTTCAGACATGATGGAGAAATAAGCACTGGGCAGCCAATTTGCCCCAAGGCCAGGAGGCAAACCTCTAACAGCTAGCTTACTTTCTCTGGTTAGTTCATCAGCCAAGCCTAGCAGCATGTTCTCAACACCAGTAGGTCCCAGAATACAGCTTTGAGGAAAACTTGCCTGAAATAGAAATGATAAGGAGTTCAAAGATAAAGCACTGATTCTGTGCAGCATTTTTGGGAAATGTTAACTCCAATTAACAGACCTCAAAGATTTTCATTCCCAGCTTACTATCCTGCGGGGGTTCTGTTTATTTGGAAAATATTTTGCTCTATTCTCAGGAGTAGTCTGAGGGGAATGATTAAACATGCATTATGAGCTGGTAATTCAGAATCAACAGACATGTCAAAATAGGCTGGAACCCAGAGAATGTCATTTTCTAAATGACGAGCAAAAGCCCTTTTCTGAGAATGGGCCTGGAAATGCAACAATATAACAATCACTTCTGGAGAAATAATCGGGCACATTGGCAGTTTACTTTGGTTGCTCACAGCCATATCTTAGCCAAAATCTGTGTTGAACTGCCAGTGGTGGTCTAGACTGGCACTAAGAGGTTGTAAAAATAAACCATTTAATATGCATCTACAGTCTTCTTTGGTTTCTTTCCTCGGTTTCTGGAACCCATGGATATTGGAGCAGGGGGCTTGCCAAGAATGCCTCTTGGCACTCAGATGAGCCCCAGTGGGACATACTGGAAATCATTGTAACAGTCTGTTTTCCATTTTCAAGTTCAAACTGGAAACAAGATGGACGACGTGTCAAGAAGACTAACAGCTGAGGGAAAGGACATAGATGATCTTAAGAAAATCAACAACATGATCATAAAACGACTCAACCAACTGGACTTGGAGAAGAACTAGAGAAATGACCTTTCAAGAGCATCTGCCAACACCTGGAGCTCCTCACTTTCCTGGGGTGCACTGGGTCAAGGGCTGAGACAGGGCCTTTCATTTAGGCAATGGATTATCTGATCAGTAAAACCAGCCAGGTCAGGGAGGTGAGCAGCTCCTAGGCAAATTTGGAGTTAGCAGCTGGAAAGGGGTACATGGGACTCAGCCTCATTTTCTGGTAGGGTGCTTCAGCTTTAATGTGGTTAGGGTGGCTGGCT
>JAJEJO010003854.1:106192-126708 GCA_020662805.1 Glaucomys volans
TTTTCTGGTAGGGTGCTTCAGCTTTAATGTGGTTAGGGTGGTTGGCTAGCATGCAGGAGAATCAACAGAAACCAAGAATTCAGCAATGTATATACAGCTTCTCTTTTAAGAGGAGTTTGGTCTAGAATAGGTTCACTGCCAGTGAAAGTTCATGACACCTCACACATTGGTGCAGATTCCTGTGCAAGCCTAAGGGAATTCAGTTACCTGTGCTGAAGGGAACCAGGTGATGGCTCTTTTCAACAAAAAACATTCTTCTGCTTAGGTAATTAGACTTTGACTCTATTTCCCCAGGGTCAGTGATGGGTAGGCTTCAGAGCTGGTTGCTGTCTGGTGATTGCTTGTGGCAACATAGGCAGGAGTTAAGTGTGTATGGTGGGGCCGGGAATCAACAGAGAAAGCTAAATGGAGTTTACTGAGTTCCTACTCTGTGCACACCATACTACTCCAGAGCCACTCACATTCATGTGGAACTAGGGAGATGTAAGGTTATTTAGAATTGGGTAAGTCACATTTACTTTGTTTCTCATGAAAAAAGAGGCCCCTCAGCACCCTGCTTATTAATTTGGAAGAAATCTGATAAATCTGTGGCCTTTGCTAAACTACGGTAGGAAATTGTGTATTTGGAGTATTTGGTAACTGTCTTCTTATAGCAAAATAAGGTACTGGTATCTGACATAAGAGAGGGTGTGAAATAAATGAGTTTTAAAAAGCATGAGTCTTAGATAATTTTTTATTTAATATAAATATTTTGTGCGAGTCAACTGAAGAATGTATTGCAATTCTGTCATTTTAGGTTGCTGAAAAATTTGTTTACTTACCCATTTTTGCTCTCAAAAACATTTGTACTGTGTATACTCTTTTTCTTAAAATTGATAGGTACCATGCAGAACATTTTTAAAACCTAAAATTTTTATTTACTGTACAACTCTTACCTGTTGATAGGGTGTGGCAAAAGTCATTTGTTATCAGTTGTAAAGCTGTTTCAGGAATCACTGGAGATCTGATATGATAACTCTTAAAAATACTTATTCTTTCTGTTTGTTCTTATTATGCCCTTTTTCCTTTCTGCAAACACAGTGTTTGTATATTATGCTGAATAATAAATGATCATTTAAAAAATGTTTTACAGTACTAGGGATTGTCCCTGGGGGTGTTCTACTACTGAGCTACATTCCCAGCCCTTTTTATTTTTTGAGATGATGTCTCAGTAAATCACTGTGGCTGGCCTCAAACTTGTGTTTCTCCTGCTGCAGCCTCCCAAGTCGCTGGGATTATAGGCATGTGCCAATATGCCTAACCATAAATGATCTTTATTCCAAAAAATTATGATTTTAACTAAGTGAAGTAGTGGATAGATCATTTTGTCCATCTTTTTGGATTTTCACTGTCCTGCCTGGATTTCATGGTGACACCTCTGACCCTCACAGTCTTGGAAACTTCATCACAGCTCCTGGTATTTGAAATCACAAATTAACTCCCACTGAACATCAAGTATTAACTGGCTATATGAGGTCCTTTTTTTTAAGACAATAGTTTTATTTTTCAATTCTATGTTATCGATCATGCATGCAATTTTCAAATCATGTAACCAATTTTACAAGTCAAAAAAATAATTTGGCTTGGCAAGTTTACAAGCTCTCTCCTTTTCTTACTGAAGTAGAAATTTACTATGAGTTGTTGTTATAGATGAAAATATTATGGGCTTTCTGATATTTCCTGAGAGTACTCTGATGAAATTTTACTCATTTGGTCTTGTTACAATGATGGAAAGTGACTGCCTCTTACACTGCTGCTGTTTATACAGTGCCCCAGACTGGCTGAAATAGTTTTTCTACCACTGAATTAATTTTGTGAAGAAGTGATTTTAGCATTTTTAGAAGTCACATAGACATAACCATGTATAGGACATGTTGATTCAGCTTTCACGATGGGAACAACTCTTGCTGGTACATTTCTGGCAGGTGTGATTAGAGGGGATGTGACCCCTCTGGGAAGCCCTTTTACTATTCTCATCTTGTCATAAGCTGTAATGCAGTATATTTCTTCCTCCAAAAATCACTGGAGCAAAGAATTTCTTCTTTGAACAGTTCTCTTAGGATATGTGAGGCCATTAACTATATAGTAAAATAACAATAATACTGGGAATTCATAGGCTGTGGTCTAGTCCTAAATTTGCATGATGGCTACATAATTTGAGCAAATAAAAATTTCTTTGGGCCCTCATTTGCCTGTCTGAGAAATTAAAGAATTGGACTTTTTCCTAATATCACTTTGTGAGTAGCAGTGGTCTATCTCCTGGCTGTCTTCCTTTTCTTTTGTCTCTCCTCAGGTGGAAAGATTAAAACAGATTGGTGAGCTGACTGAACAATAGTGGCTCACAATTGACATTCTTCTCACAGCCTGGGACAACTTCTTAGAGTACTATGGTAGAAATAGTTACCCAGAAGGAAGAGTGAATGTGAATTCCACATTCTTTCTTGGTAGCAATGGGAAATATTCCCATGTTTCCATTTGCAATATAGAATATGATGCATAATATCTTTCTAGTACATGGTTCTTTTAAATGAATTCCTAGTAAAGAAATGGATTCAGAGACCGGATATGTAGTATGATTGTTGCTGGGGGATGCTATTGTGAGCTTTTCTACCTATACTTCTCCATTGCTACAGAATGAAGCAAAGGTCTGAACTATATTTTTGTATGTCATTTATACCATGAATCCCGTTGTTAGAAGTTAATGCTTTTGAATGGACTCCTTTCATGCTTTGGCGATGAATGGCATTTAATTTCATGATTGTCACATGGGAAGTTGTTATCTGATTCCTTCTCTAGATCACGACCAGCCTGTTGTGAGTTTCACTGGGATATCGTGGTCTCAGAATGACATCATGCAGTTGGGCACTTGTGCTTCCTCCTCTAGGGGACTACAACATCAGGGATCAAGAACTACTTCTCCATCTTCCCTTGATGTCTATAACTTATCCTCTATCCATTGTAGAAGTTGTTAATGCTTTGTGTCCTCCAGTTCACATGTTGATCACATGCTCATGGATGAAACCATGTCTAATGAAACATTCTATATGTGAAGCTTCTTTGCCCACTAGGAATACAGTTTCATTGTTTTGTCTCGAGAATCTTCTTAAAAATATCAGTGTGTCCTTTGCTCAGTGTCAATTAATGCTTTGACATTTGCTTGAAGTGCATGGTCACAACAACCTTAGCTCATGATAGCGATTCAGGACAAGGAATGAAAACACAGAGTCAAAGGGACAGTTTTTGAACTAATTTCTTCAACCCAATCTCACATCAAGATCATAAAACAGAAAGAAGGATGGCTAGCAGACTCTGAGCTTTTTATATACTTTGTTTTTAAAATTATATGATTATTTTTTCCCAGAGACATGCTCATGGTTTTAGACCAATCTACTTTCCTAAGGAACCTCAAAAATTTCCATTCTTCAAAAATTAGTTTTCTAGGTAGGAGAGATATACACCCTCATCTAAATGTGAAGTACTGGACTGGGAATAATGAATTTGGAAGGAGAGTTAAAGAATAATAATTTACAAGCTGATAAAAGTGGAAGTATTTTCCCGTATGAAAGGCATAGTTTCAAGATTTTCTCCATTTACTTTTTTTTAGGATTTCATATATTCCATATTTTATTGGAACTTTATAATTATGCATAATGGTGGTATTTGGTGCTACATACTTGAACATACACATGATATAACAAAATTTGGTCAATAACATATCCAATATTTCCCCTTTCCCAGCCCCATCAGTGTTTTTATTATGAAAGGATGCCGAATTTTGTCAAATACTTGCTGCATCTTTTGAGATGACTGTGATTTTTGTCCTTAATTTATTAATTTGCATATGTTTAACCATCCTTATATTCCTGGGATAAAACCAACTTGTTCATGATGAAAAATCTTTTAAACATGTTGTTGAATATCATTTGCTAACATGTTATTAAGGATTTTTGCATCCAAGTTCATTGGGGATATTGGTCTCTAATTTTCTTTCCTTGATGTGCCCTTATCTGGCTTTGGTATGAGGATGATACAGGCTTTATAGAATAAATTTGAAAGTGTTTCATCACTTTCTAGTTCATGGAACAATTTGAGGAGCATTGGCATTAGTTTTTCTTTAAAAGTCTGGTAGAATTCAGCTGAGAATTTATCATTAGAAGGATAGAAGGCTTTTCATTACTGTTTCTCATTGCTAGCTATTAGTCTATGTTCTCATGATAAATTTTGGTAGGCCATATATATATAGAAGGGTATCCATTTCTTCTAGGTTTTCCATTTTATTGGAGTATGATTTTTTATTTTGTCCTTAATGATCCTATGGATTTCTTTAATGCTGTGGTGATTTCTCCTTTTTCTTATGTAATTTCTCAATTTCATTGATTTCAGCTCTCACCTTTATTATTTCCTTTCACTGGTTTTGGAATTGGCATGTTGTTTTTCAAGGGCCGTGAAATGCATCATTAGGTTGTTTATTTGGGATCATCTTATGTAAGTATGCATAGCTATAAACTTTCCTCTTATAACTGCCTTTATAGAGTCCCAGAGTTTCTGGTATGTTATAACATTATTCTTATTTGATTCTTAGAATTTTTAAACTTATCCCCTGATTTCTTCTATCATCCATTCATCATTTGGAAATGTATTATTAAATCTCCATATATTTTTTTTTTCTGTAGGTTTTTGTTGACTTCTAACTTCATTCTATTATGGTCAGATAAGACTCAAGGAATTTTATCAAATTTTTTCTATTTACTAAGCATTGTTTTGTGGCCTAAAATTGTTCTATTTTGAAGAAGGATCCATGAGCAGCTGGGAAGAGTGAATTCAGCTGTTTTGGATGATATTCTTTGGATGATATCTGTTAAGTCCATTTGATTTATAATATTTTTTAGGTGTAAAGATTTTTTGCTGAGTTTTTGTCTTGATCACCTATCTGTTGGTGAGATAGAAGTGTTGAAATCACCTAGTATAATCATACTGCAGTCTACTGAATCTTTAAGTAGAAAAGTGTCTATTTTATGTAATTAGGTCCACCATGCTTGGTGAATGAATATTTGCTATTATTATGTCTTCTTGTTTGATTGTCCCCTTTACCAGTATGAAGTGACCTTCTTTGTCTCTTCTAATGAAGTTTGGCTTGACGTTTGTTTTGTTGAAGAGACCTGTAACGACCTGTAACCAGGATCTGGAGACAGCAGTTTCTCAGGACATCCACCAGAGCCTCATCTGGGAGGCTTCCCAAAACCCTGATTCCTGATCTCAACCCTCAGAGCTCAGACGTAGCAGCCTTGGGGTGGGATTTTAAATTCATACCTTTAAAAAGCTGCTATGATGATTCTGGTGCTTGGTTTTCTTGGGACTTAGGACAGAGAGTAGATTTGGAGTAAACTTGGGTTCAGATTCTGGTAATGTGCATGTGGTCTTGAGCATATTCCCTACCTTCTGACGTATAGCATTTTCTCTGTAACATGTTGTGGGGACGGTGTTGCTGCTGGTGAGACTAGGGAAACTGATGGAAAGGTCTTCAGCCTCTGTGTTGTTTACATGTCACTAAAAAATAAAATGAATTTAAATTGTATACTAAGGATGGGGGCCGTTTGACCATTTATAGATATTACTTTTAGTGCCCATGTGACACCAATAATCTCTTATGAAAGAACCCACAAATTCAGAAGAACATGCCAGTTCCTCCCTCACCTATTTTACTTTTCCTTCCCACCCTCTTACCTTCCCTGCTATTTCCTGACCTCAACTGGGCTTGGCTTAAGTTCCAGTTAAGGGGCTGTCAAACTTTCTGAAGGACAGTTGAAGGTTATTCGGACAACAAAGGTGTGAGCCAGGACCGGGGACCCCAAAGACTGAGGGGGCTGAGGAAAGGCTGGACCAAGGAGCTCACCCTACTTACTGTCCCAGGAAAGCCTGGGAAGGTCAAGCTGAGGAGAGTAGTGCTGAACCAGGGCCTGCCCGGGGGGTGACTACATGTTACCATCAACCCCGAGCCCTCACACCCATTACGTCAGAATCCATCAAGTCTTCAGTTTGAGTGGGAACCTCCTGTCTTGAATGTTTTCATCAAAAGACATTTTATGGACCCTTTGACAAGAGAAGAGGTCCCTGGGGATTGAGAAGAATGAGTAGTGGTCAGATGTCCCTTCTCTGCTATGTGAGAGTTTTGACTAGGAAACGCCTCTATTCTTTAGAGTTAGTGGAGAAAAAGTATAAGCAATAGCAAAACGTTAATCACTTAATCACCAAAACCAGTGATGGTTATTTACCATGAACTGAGGCAAATGATTAACTCAATCCTCAGCACTCAGGGGGAAAACAAAGTGTTGAAGCGAGCAGTGACTGATTGGTTATGCAGCATGGGGCATCTCTCTTTCTCTCTCTCTCTTTTTTTTTTTAAAGTTTCACAGAAATTTTACTTCAGTTGAAAAAAGGATTATAAGATGCAATTATAATAAATGTATTTCTGTAAAATTAAGAAAGACTTTCAAAGACTTGATTCTCTGAGAGAGTGTTAAAATACAATAGGAATTTGTAGATCTGTCATTTCTATCTCAGTAGTACCATGGTAAAAAATAAACTCCAGACATTACATTAGAGTTCATAAGTGCAACACAATACTTATCTTTGGAAGTAGGGAACAATTATCACACTCTTGTACATATCCTGGATAGGAACTGTGATGGTTTTGATCAGCGTGGTAGCTGTGAAATTATACAGAGCTCATGTGATTGAGTATTTTCAAAGGTGGAAATGATGTTTTGCAGAGATATTGAGTATTCAGTGACAGGAGTTAAGTATGGTTCTGAAATTTTGTCCTGATCTGTTTTTTCTTTATAGCATAAACTAATCTCTCTTTTTTTTGTACACAAATGGGTACAACTTTTCATTTCTATGGTTGTATAGAATGTAGATTCACATGATTCATGTAGTCTTACATATACATAGGGTAATACTGTCTGTCTCAGTCTACTGTCTTTCCTTCCCCCACCCCCTCAGCCTGGGGAATCTTTTAAAAGAGCAAAGAGAATAAAGACGATCTTATGTTGAGTTCAGTTTTTTGTCTTTTCATAAAACTTAATCTGGATAAAACCTGTATTACCCCTAAATTTTCTTCACCAGAGAAATCAAACTGGACCTATAGGAAATCATGAAATCAGTCAGAAAGAAATTCCAAGAACATTTTGATAGAAGATCCAGGTTCTTTTCCATGTTACTTACAGAAGTTACAAAGGAGCTTCATAATTGTTTCCCTCATCAACTTGATGCATTCTGTTCTTCCTTTGAGCCTGGGAACATCATTTGAACCTTTCAGATTTTGCCCTGTATTTGGGTACTTGTGTTTTGCCCTCTGTGTGACTTTCTCAGTGAGGCATCCCCAGGGCTCAGTGCATTATTCAATAATGTGAATTTGTTTAATTGAATGAAGCATGGAAGAGTTCCCAGCCTGTCTGCTTGCCCTCCGATTTGCAATTGGAGTAAAGTGGTGCTCACTGACAGGAGAGGAGGGACACCTGGTGGTGGTTGGTTATTTCAGGGGGAAGGAGGTCAATCTGAAAGAAGAAACAAGAGGTGAGATACCAGAGGGACAGCAAACAGTTACAGCAGGCAAGATGACTGAGAGCTGGTCTGGGATGTGCTCATCAGGCTGGAAGGGCACACAGACAGTTGGGGAGACTGGACATTGGAGTCGAAGGGCCTGTGTTTGAATCTGGCTCTGCTGCTCACTGGCTGTGTGACAATGGCCCAGGCATCTATCTTTTCTGATCCTTGATCAACCTCATCTGTAGGAAGTAAACAATACCTAAATCACAGGGTTGCTGTGAAGAGTGAACAAAATGAGGCCTAGCATGTGGTAAGTTCTTGATTAATGAGAATGGCTGTTATTTTTATTATTTATAGACAAGAGAGCATGGGGTTTTAGGTCAAGAAAAAGACTTCTGCTCACATCACTGAGGGGCTGATGGTTCTTCTGGTTTTGGGGAATTTCTCTGGAAGGGGTCCCTCTGATCCACTTTTAGGAAGGTCTGTACAAGGTAATCTTACTTTCGGGCCTTTGCAGGGAAGTATCTTCCCAAGAGTGAGGGGAATTTATTAAGTCCCAGCATCTTTTCACCATGTAGAAGCGCTTCTCTTCTGGAGCTGACTCTGTCAAGTATGTCTCAGAATCAGATACTGTGATACCTCCACCCTTGCTGTTGTTGTTCAAGATGCTTTTGCCTATTCCAGGTCTTTTGTGCTTCCATGTGAATTTTAGGACTGTTTTTCTAGTTGTATGAAGAATGTCTTTGGTATTTTGATGGGATTGCACTGAATCTGCAGATTGCTTTGGGTAAGATGAACTATAACAATAGTAATTTTTCCAATCCATGAATATGGGTGGTCTTTTTACCTTTCTTCACTTTCTTTTACCAGTGTTTTATAATATTCATTGTAGAGGTCTTTTACTTCCTTGAGTTTATTCGTGTGTGTGTGTGTGTGTGTGTGTGTGTGTGTGGTGTATACTGAGAATGGGACTGCTTTTATGATTTCTTTCTCAGCAATTCATTATTGGTGTATAGAAAAACTGATATTTGTATGTCAATTTCGTATCCTGCTATTTTGCTGAATTTGTCTATTCGTTCTAATAGTCTTGGTGCAGTCTTTCGATTTTTTTCTAAAAAAGTCTGGAGTCATATCATATCATCTGCAAAGAGGGATAGTTAGATTTCATCTTTTCCTGTTTGTATGCCTTTTATTTCTTTTTTTTTGCCTAATTTCTCTGGCTGAAAATTTTTATATTGAGTAAGAGCAGGAAGAGTAGATACATTGTCTCTTTGTTTTTATTTTTTGTTTTTCAGGACCTGGGATTAAACACAGGGCCTTGTGCCAGACAAGAACTCCACCACTGAGCTACATCCTGACACCAAGAGTGGACAGCCTTGTTTGTTCTTGATCTTAAAGTAAATGCTTTCAGTTTTTGCCCATTCAGGATGATGTTGGCCAGTGGTTTGTCATATACAGACTTTATTATGAGGTTGAACCTTCTGTACCTAATTCATTCAGGACTTTTGTCATGGAGGAATGCTGAATTTCATCCAAGGATTTTTTTTTTTGTATGCATTGAGATGTTATATAACTTTAATCCTTCATTTTATTTGTGTGATGTATTACATTTATTGATTTACATATGTTGAACCATCATTGCATCCCTTGAATGAAACTGACTTGATCATGGTTTGTGATATTTTTGATGTGCTATTGAATTTGATTTGTAAGTATTTTGTTAAGGATTTTTGTATTTCAGTCAATCATGGCTGTTGATCTATAGTTTTCTTTTTTTGTGCTCTTGTCAGCATTTGATAGCAGGATAATGCTGGACTCATAGAATGAGTTTGGAAATGTTCCCTCCCTTTCAATTCTGTGGAATAGTTTGACAAGCATTGGTGTTAGTTCTTTAAAGGCTTGGTAAAAGCCATTCAGAAAAAAAAAAAAAAAAGCTGGAAGACTTTTTTTTTTTTCCTTTTTTTTTTTCTTGTGGTGCTGGGGATTAAACCCAGGGCCTTGTGCTTATGAGGTAAGCACTCTACCAACTGAGCTATATCCCCAGCCCTAGTAGAAGGCTTTTTATAACTGATTTGATCTCATTTTTTGTCTTTGGTCTGTTCACTTTTTTATGTACTCTTGGTCCAATTTTGGTAGGTCACATGTGTCCAGAATTTTGTCCATTTCTTCTATATTTTCCAATTTGTTTGCAAATAGTTTTTCAAAATTATCTAATGATACTTTGTATTTCTTTGGTATTAGCTATAATACCATAGTTATACTGTCTCCTTTTCTGTTAATTCTATTTTTTTGGGTCTTCTCTTTTTCTTTTGGTTAGTCAGGTTAAAGGCTTATCAATTTAGTTATCTTTGCAAAGAACCAATCTTTGTTTATTTTTTTATTATTATTTATCTTTGTATTATTTTTTGACTCTACTTCATTTATTTCTTTCTGCTCTGATCTTTATTTTTTCTCTGTGCTAATATTGTGCTTTTCTAAGTCCTTGAGAGAGGCAGAGTGGCTCGGGCCTGTAATCCCAATTATTCAGGAGGTTAAGGCAGGAGGATCACAAGATTGAGGCCAGCCTCAGCAACTTAGTGAGAGCCTATTTCAAATTGAAAAATACAAAGGGCCAGGGATGCAGGTCAGTGATAAAGTGCCCCTGGGTTCAATTTCATAAGTCCTTGAGCTGCATCATTAATTAGGTGGTTTATTTGAAATCCTTCTTTTCTGAGGTAGGCACTCATTGCTGTAAACTTCTTCCCTCTTAGTACTGCTTTTGCTGCATCCCTACAGGTTTTGGTGTGTTACGTTTCCATTTTCATTTGTTTAAAGAATTTTAAAATTTCCCTTCTTACCCTCTCAATGATCTGCTTTTTGTTCCAAAGTGTCGTTCAGCCTTCATGTATTTGTGTGATTTCTTGTTATTGACCTCTAGTTCATTCTATTTGGATCAGAAAAAGTTATAGACTGATTTCAATTATTTGGAATTTGTCAAGACTTGTTTTGTGGTCTAATATATGATCTGTTCTAGAGAAAGTTCCATGTGCTGATGAAAGTAATATGTATTCTGCAGTTATTGGATAGAAGGGCTATAATGTTTGTTAGGTCTGTTTCATCTAAAGTGTAGTTAAACTTTGATGCTGTTTTGTTATTTTTTGTTTTGGTAATACATTCATTGGTGAGAGTATGGCATTAAAATTGCCCACTATTACTACATTGGAGCCTATTTCTCCCTTTAATTCTGAAAGTTTTATAAAATCAAGTGCTTCAACATTAGGTGCATATTGATTTTTAACTGTTATATCTTCTTGATAAATCAATGCCTTGATCATCACATAGTGATGTTCTATGTCTCTTACTGTTTTTGTCTTATAGTATTTTGTCAGGTGTAAATATCGCTATGTCTGCTTGCTTTAGTATTATGTTTGCTTGGAAAATCATTTTCCATCTTTTCATTTCCAGTCTCTGTGTGTCTTTACTGGGGAGATGATTTTCTTTTTATTTCCTTTCTTTTTTGTGGTGTAGGGTATTGAACCCAGAGCCTTGTGCATGTGAGGCAAGCAACTCTACCAGCTGAACTATATCCCCAGCCTGAGATGATTTTTGTATAGACAGCATATTGTTGGGTCTTATGTTTAAGTTCATTACCCAGTGTGTATCTTTCAATTGGAGAATCAAGTCCATCTGTATTCAGAGTTATTGAAAGGTATGGATTTATATAAGCCTGTCATTTGCTGATATTCTTTTAGTTGTTTTGAATATTCTTTGCTTGTTTCTTCTTCCTTTATTCATCTTTGTGATTTGATGGTTTATGTATTAATAACATTTGATTTGATTGTTTTCCATTTACCATTTGTGTATTTACTTTTCTATGGAGATTTATATTTTCACATGCTATCATGATGGTACTTATCTTTCTTTCACTTTTGGAAGTAGGACTCCTTTAAGCATCTTTTGTAATACTGGTCTGGTGGTTATGAATTCCCTCAGGTTTTGCTTATCTTGGAAGGTCTTTGTTTTTCACTTCATTTCTGTTAGCCTTGCTGTGTTATTTTCTTTTAGTACTTGAAATACATAATTCCATGTCCTTCTTGCCTGTAGAATTTCTGAGAAAATCTATTTAATGGAATAGATTAATGGAATTGCTCTTAAATGTGATGGTATGCTTTTCTCTTACAAATTTTAAAATCTTTGTTGTCTTTGTTCTATTCTTTTGACAGTTTGACTATAATACATTGTGGTGAAGATGTTTTCTGGTAGTGTTTATTTGGGGTTCTAAAGGTCTCCTGTACCCAGATATCCTTGTCTTTCCCAAGATTAGGGAAGTTTTCTGCTATTTCATTGAATATGTTAACCTTTCCTTCCTCCCCTTTGCTTATTTCAGTGATGAGGAAGTTTGATCATTTAATGGTGTCCCAAAGTTCTTGAATGTTCTCCGCATTCTTTCTTTTTTTTTTCCTGTGTGAATGTGATATTTTAAGATACCATCTTCAATCTCTAATATTCTTTCTTCTGTTTGATCTAATCTTTTGTTGAGAGTTTCTACTGAATTTTTTATTTGACTTTTTGAGATCTTCTTCTTTTCCAAGATTTCTGTTTTTGATCCAGAATTCTTTTTTCATTTTCTAGTTATAGTAATTTATTGTTCAGCAAATATTCATACATACACTACCTCCAAGTAAAAAGTTTGGGAGTAGTTAGTTATATAGCATTATTGTAGCAAGAACCAAATATAAGAACACACCTATAATCCCAATTGTATAAAGGACATACATTTTGTTGTCATTATTAACCTTTTTCCATACTGTTTCTTCTCCTATATTCCTTATTTTGGCTAAGAATATTTGCATTAATATTTGATTAAAAGCCCAAAGGATTAGATTCACTAAATACCAAAGAACATCCCCTTTTTCTTATCTTTATAACTACATCTTTTAGGTTTCTTTTTATCATCTCTCACCTAGATTGTTATAATGATTTTTGTGTCTTAAGTTTCATTTTTTAAAATTGTGAGTCCATTTTTCATATGGACACTACACTGATCTTCCTAATGTACTAATAACACACAGGTCAGTTTCTTGTTTAAAATTTCTCATTCATCCCCAATTGCCTTTCAGATAAATTTAAAACTCATTAGTGTGGCATTAAAAAAACCTCTTTTTATATAAGCCCAATTGATTTTTCTAGCTGTATCTATTATTCCATTTTCACCGCATCCTAGCATACAATTTTTTTTTGTTTTTAGATGTACATGACAGTAGAGTATATTTTGACATATTATGTATACATGGAGTACAACCCATCCCAATTAGGGGCCCCTTCTTGTTGTTGTACATCATGTGGAGTTACATTGGTCGTGTGTTCATATATGAGCAAAGGAAAGTTTGGCATACATTTTTAATTTTCTTGCTACACTATTCTTGTTTTTCTCTCAATATGACCTAGCCATGGTTTGTCTGAGTAGTCCCTAAGAATGTACTGTAATGGAAGCTTTGATCTGTAGGGTGGTACTATTGGGAGGTACTGGAAGTTTTAGCAGGTGCAATGGGAGGTCCTTATGTCATTGTGGGGAGTATGCCCTCAAAAGGGATTGTGGGATGCTATTCTCCTTCTGCTCTCTCTGCTCCGGTTGGAGATATGATTGTTTTGCTCCTACATATGCTCCCACTGATGTGCCATCTTCCACTGTTCCCTCTAGAACCAATGTGGGTATTACATCTTTGAACCTTCAAAAATGTGGGTCAAATAAACCTCTTCTCTTAAAAGCTAGTTGCTTCAGGTTTTTCACCATAATAACATGATGATTATAATTAGTATTTGGAAAATAATTCATCATTTTATTCTGCAAAATATTAATTTTTAAAGTTGACATGATCAATATATCTTCTATGTAGTTTTCCTTCCTTCATTCATAACTTTAGCTTGTTGAATATTGGCATTTAGAATTTCTAAGATCCTGTCTTTTGATGTAATGAAACAACACAGGACATGGAAATTCATCTCTGGGTCTTTATTCCTCAGAAACCAGAAATGTCTACTTTACCATAGATATTATAATTGGTAATTATTCTCTTTTTCAAAGAGGTTTCAAATTCATTGACATTGATCTGGGGTTGTGGTTCAGTAGTAGAGCACTTACCTAGCATTTGTGAGGCACTAGGTTTGATTCTCAGCATGGCATATAAATAAATGAATAAAGTAAAGGTCTATGAACATCTAAAAAAATTAAAAAAAAATTCATTGACATTGTCCAGTAACATATGGACAAAGTCATTAAATTCTGGAAGTGTGCCAACAATATTCTGGTCACTGGTTAGCCGGTTACCAAAAAGCAAATTGGCACACGCCTGTAATCCCAGTACTTGGGAGGCTGAGTCAGGAGGATCGTGAGTTCAAGCCAGCCTCAGCAACTTAGTGAGGCCCTAAGCAACTCAGTGAGACCCTGTCTCTAAATAAAATACAAAATAGGGCTGGGGATGTGGCTCAGTGGTCGAGTGCCCCTGAGTTCAATCCCCGGTTCCAAAAAAAAAAAAAAAATCTGATTCTTATGCACAGCTTCCGTAGCAGTCGCTATAAGGTACTCTTATGGTTTCAGCAGCCATAGGTATCCTAGAAATAGCTTATGACATATTGTTCATACTTTTTCGTGTCTTAATGAAATCTTATTTCTTCCCTTTACCACCTGTAATGTTTCTATTTATCCTCTAAGATAATTCTAATTTACAATTTTTGGCATCACTTCTGTTTTCCTGATAGAGCTGGTTGACCACTCTACTTCTCAGAACACTATAGTAAGATCTGCCACATTACAGCTATTATTTTTGTTCATATCTTTGTCACAAGTTGCATCTCAGCAACATGTATTTTAAGTAATTGTTTTTTAATTTCTAGTTCCCATCACAGTGTCGGCTGTGACAAAGATCCTGGATAAATACTTGGATCAATGATGCCTCTTTCCTTCCATTTACACTCCTGTCATTTTTGAAGTTTTTTCCTCTGCTTCATAAATCTTCCACAGATTGCCCTGGTGTGGAGAGTAATTGTTGTCACTATTGCTATAGTGACAAATATCGCTAATTTCCACGTCCTTTGCAGATTCCTTCATGTGAAAATGCCCTCCATGTGATTGATGTACCATGGGTCTCAGAGAGGCAAGGATACTGCAGAGGGGCTGCAATATCCTCCACAACAAGATCTCAACTCCAAACAGAAAAGAAAATCTTCTGCAGTTTCCACAATTTAAAATGCGAATCAACATATGGGAAATAAAGCCTCCTCATATCAATTCTAAACTGTTTACATCTTCAAGATTTCCAGAAAAACCATCAAGGACCACCAAAGGAGAGAAATAAGCAATTTTCCATAAACAATGCTTTACCTGCTCAACTTTAAGACTCTTGCCAAGAAAACTGTATCTCCTGTTTATTACAACTACATCTCCATGTCTGAATTTACATAAAGCAAAGTTAATGTCTGTGGGAAGTGGAAAATATCCAAGAGCTGCATACTTCAATCCAAAACCACATGACTTCTTACAAGTACAAGAGAGTATTTGATTATAAAAAAAAACTTAAACAAGGGGAAACATATGGTCTTTTTATTCACATATTAATTAGTATGAGTATTAACATAAGCAAAAAAGTATCTGCATATCACGTATGTATTATATTTATAATGCTGCACCTTTATTTCTTATGGAATGATACACTTCAGATTCAGCAATAAATGACACAAGAGAGAGGTAAGATCCTGGTTGTTTCTGATGAAGTTTTATCTGCCAGGTGTTTGACCACTTTCTGTGATATGCTTTCTTTCTTTTTTTTTTTTTATTTACAAATTTATTTATTTATTTATTTTTTTTATTGAACACAAATGGAGTACAGCTATTGTTTCACTGGTTGTACACAAAGTAGAGTCAAACCATCTGTGCGTTCATGCATTTACACAGGGCAATGGTATCTGTCACACACTCTGTTATTAATTTTACCCCCCACCCACCCCCACCCCTCCCTTCCCTCTATGCTAGCTATCTTTCCTCCATTCTTGCCATCTTTCCCCCCCACATTATGCATCATCATTCATTTATCAGAGAGACCATTCGGCTTTTGGATTTTGGGGATTGGCTGATCTCACTTAGCATAACAGTTTCCAACATCATCCATTTACCTACAAATGTCATAATTTTATTCTTCCTTATAGCTGAGTAATATTCCATTGTGTATATATACCACAGTTTCTTTATCCATTCATCCACTGAAGGGCATCTAGGTTGATTCCATAATCTAGCTATTGTGAATTGAGCAGCTATGAACATTGATGTGGCTGCATCACTGAGGCAATCTGATTTTAAGTCCTTTGGGTATAAGCCAAGGAGTGGGATAGCAGGGTCAAATGGTGGATCCATTCCAAGTTTTCTAAGGAATCTCCACACTGCTTTCCAGAGTGGCTGTACCAATTTGCACTCCCACCAGCAATGTAAGAGTGTACCCTTTTCCCCACATCCTCGCCAACACCTGTTGTTGCCTGTGTTCTTGATAAAAGACATTCTAATTGGGGTAAGATGAAATCTTAAGGTGGTTTTGATTTGCATTTCTCTTATAACGAGTGATGTTGAACATTTTTTCATAAATCTGCTGATTGCTTGTAGATCTTCCTCTGTAAAGTGTCTGTTCATTTTCTTGGCCCATTTATTGATTGGGTTATTGGTGTTCGTGGTGTAAAGATTTTTGAGTACTTGGTAGATTCTGGAGATTAGTGCTCTGTCCGAAGTGTGTGTGGCAAAGATTTTCTCCCACTCTGAAGGCTCTCTCTTCACATTGCTGATTGTTTCCTTTGCTGAGAAGAAGCTTTTTAGTTTGACTCTATCCCAATCATTGATTCGTGCTTTTATTTCTTGTGCTTTGGGAGTCATGTTAAGGAAATCTGGTCCTAGGCCAACATGATGAAGATTTGGACCTATTTTCTCTTCTATTAGGTGCAGAGTCTCTGGCCTGATTTCTAGGTCCTTGATCCACTTTGAGTTTTGTACAGGGTGAGAGATATGGGTTTAGTTTCATTTTGCTGCATATGGATTTCCAGTTTTCCCAGCACCATTTGTTGAAGAGGCTGTCTTTTCTCCATTGCATGTTTTTGCCTCCTTTGTCAGGTATGAGATACCTGTACTTATTTGGGTTTGTCTCTGTGTCCTCTATTCTGTACCATTGATCTACCTGTCTATTTTGGTACCAATACCATGCTGTTTTTATCACTATTGCTCTGTAATATAGTTGGAGGTCTGGTATTGTGAAACCCCCTGCTTCGCTCTTCTTGCTAAGGGTAGCTTTAGCAATTCTGGGTCTCTTATTCCTCCAAATGAATTTCATGATTGCTTGCTCTATTTCTATGAGGTCCGTCATTGGGATTTTAATTGGAATTGCATTAAATTTGTATAGCATTTTTGGAAGTATGACCATTTTGACAATATTAATTCTGCCTATCCAAGAACATGGGAGATCTTTCCATCTTCTCAGATGCTCTTTAACTTCTTTCTTTAGTGTTCTGTAATTCTCAGTGTAGAGGTCTTTCACATCTTTTGTTAGATTGATTCCCATTGATTTTTTTTGAGGTTAATGTGAATGGGGTACTTTTCCTAATTTCTCTCTCAGAGGATGCATCACTTACGAATAAAAATGCATTAGATTTATGAGCATTAATTTTATATCCTGCTACTTTGCTGAATTCATTAATGAGATCCAGACGTTTTCTGGTGGAATTCTTAGGATCTTCTAGATAGAGAATCATGTCATCAGCAAATAGGGATAGTTTGATCTCTTCTTTTCCTATTCGTATTCCTCTAATTTCTTTGGTCTGTCTAATTGCTCTGGCTGGAGTTTCAAGAACAATGTTGAATAGTATTGGTGAAAGAGGGCATCCCTGCCTTGTTCCAGTTCTCAGGGGGAATGCTTTCAATTTTTCTCCATTTAGAATGATGTTAGCTGTGGGCTTGGCATAAATAGCCTTTACAATGTTAAGGAATGTCCCCACTATCTCTATTTTTTCTAGTGTTTTGAGCATGAAGGGATGCTGTATTTTATCAAATGCTTTTTCTGCGTCTATTGAAATAATCATGTGGTTCTTGACCTTAAGTCTGTTGATGTGGTGAATTACATTGATTGATTTCCGGATGTTGAACCAACCTTGCATCCCTGGGATGAAACCCACTTGATCATGGTGCACTATCTTTTTAATATGTTTTTGTATGCGATTTGCTAAAATTTTGTTAAGAATTTTTGCATCAATGTTCATTAGAGATATGGGTCTGAAATTTTCTTTCCTTGATGTGTCCTTCTCTGGTTTTGGTATCAGGGTGATATTAGCTTCATAGAATGAGTTTGGAAGGGTTCCCTCCTCCTCTATTTCATGAAATACTTTGAGGAGTATTGGAATAAGCTCTTCTTTGAAGGTCTTGTAGAACTCGGCTGTGAATCCATCTGGTCCCGGACTTTTCTTTGTTGGTAGGCTTTTGATGACTTCCTCTATTTCATTGCTTGAAATTGATCTATTTAAGTTGTGTATGTCCTCCAGATTCAGTTTGGGTGGGTCATATGCCTCTAGGAACCTGTTGATGTCTTCCAGGTTTTCTATTTTGTTGGAGTATAAATTTTCAAAGTAGCTTCTTATTATGTTTTGTATTTCAGTTGTGTCTGTTGTAATATTTCCATTTCCATCACGGATTTTAGTAATTTGGAGTTTCTCTCTCCTTCTCTTTGTTAGCGTGGCCAAGGGTTTGTCAATTTTGTTTATTTTTTCAAAGAACCAACTTTTTGTTTCATCAATTTTTTGAATTGTTTCTTTTGTTTCAATTTCGTTGATTTCAGCTCTGATTTTGATTATTTCCTGTCTTCTACTACTTTTGGTGATGATCTGTTCCTCTTTTTCTAGGGCTTTGAGCTGTAATGTGAGGTCATTGATTTGTTGACTTTTCATTCTTTTATTAAATGCACTCTCTGCAATGAACTTTCCTCTTAGCACTGCTTTCATAGTGTCCCAGAGATTTCGATATGTTGTATCTTTATTCTCGTTGACCTCTAAGAATCTTTTAATTTCCCCCCTAATGTCTTCTGTTATCCATGTATCATTCAATAGCATGTTATTTAATCTCCAGGTCTTGGAGTAGTTTCTGTTTCTAACTTTCTCGTTGATGTCTAATTTCATTCCATTATGATCTGATAGTATACAAGGTAGTATCTCTATGTTTTTGTATTTGTTAAGAGTAGCTTTGTGGCATAACATATGGTCTATTTTAGAGAAGGACCCATGAGCTGCTGAGAAGAATGTGTATTTGCTTTTTGATGGATGGAATATTCTATATATGTCCGTTAAGTCCAAATTAGCGATTGTGTCATTGAGTCCTATAGTTTCTTTATTCAATTTTTGTTTGGAAGATCTGTCCAATGGTGAGAGAGGAGTGTTAAAGTCTCCGAGTATTATTGTGTTTTGGTCTATTTGATTCCTGAAATTGAGAAGGATCTGATTGACATACATGGATGCGCCATTGTTTGGTGCATAAATATTTATGATTGTTATGTCCTGTTGATTTATGCTACCTTTAAGCAATATGAAATGTCCTTCTTTATCCCTTCTGACTATCTTTGGTTTGAAGTCTGCTTTGTCTGAAATGAGAATGGAAACCCCAGCTTTTTTGCTCAGTCCGTGTGCATGGTATGCTTTTTCCCAACCTTTCACCTTTAGTCTGTGGGCATGTTTTTCTATGAGATGAGTCTCTTGAAGGCAGCATATTGTTGGGTCTTTCTTTTTAATCCAGTCTGCCAATCTATGTCTTTTGATTGATGAGTTTAGGCCATTTACATTCAGGGTTATTATTGAGATATGACTTGTATTTCCTGTCATTTTAGCTTTTTTAGGGTTTTTAGCTTAACTTTGTTTCTCCTTTGATTGACTCTTTCTTTAGGGTAGTTCCTCCCCATGGTGACTGAGGTTTTTATTTTTCATTTCATCCTCTTCGAATATTTTCTTGAGAATGTTCTGTAGGGCAGGCTTTCTCTTTGTGAATTCTTTAAGCTTTTGTTTATCATGGAAGGATTTTATTTCGTCATCATATCTGAAGGTAAGTTTTGCTGGATATAAGATTCTTGGTTGGCATCCATTTTCTTTCAGAGCTTGAAATATGTTGTTCCAGGCCCTTCTTGCTTTTAGGGTCTGGGCTGAGACATCTGCTGATATCCGTATTGGTTTCCCCCTGTAGGTAATCTGCTGCTTTTCTCTCGCAGCCTTTAAAATTCTATCTTTGTTTTGTATGTTAGGTATTTTCATTATAATGTGCCTTGGTGTGGATCTGTTGAAATTCTGTGCGTGTGGTGTCCTGTAGGCCTCTTGTAATTGATTTTCCATCTCATTCATCATATTTGGGAAATTTTCTGATATTATTTCATTGAACAGATTGTTCATACCCTTGGTTTGTATCTCTGTGCCTTCCTCAATCCCAATAACTCTTAAATTTGGTCTTTTCATGATGTCCCATATTTCTTGGAGGGTTCGTTCATGATTCCTAACCATCTTCTCTGTTTGTTCGACTTTGTTTTCAAGATTAAATATTTTGTCTTCATTGTCTGAGGTTCTGTCTTCCAAGTGATCTATTCTATTAATTATGCTTTCTATTGAGTTTTTAACTTGGTTGATTGTTTCCTTCATTTCCTTGTTTCCTTCAAGGATTTCTGTTTGCTTTTTTCTCAGAACTTCTATCTCTTTATTGAAATGATTTTTTGCTTCCTGAAATTGCTCTAATAGTTGATTATTCATAGCCTGAATCTGCTCTCTTGTCACCTCATTCTCTTCTCGGATCATTTTAATTATGAACATTCTGAACTCCATTTCTGTCATTCCCTCTACCGTGCTGTCCTTAGGATCTCCTGATGCACCATCCAGGTTTGTTTGGGACACTTTCTTCC
>JAJEJO010003855.1:0-12982 GCA_020662805.1 Glaucomys volans
ATGCAATAAAATGAAATTAAACCCCTATCTCTCACCCTGTAGAAAACTCAACTCAAAATGGATCAAGGATCTAGGAATTAGACCTGAGACTCTTCACCAAATAGAAGAAATAGTAGACCCGAATCTTATTCATGTTGGCTTAGGACCAGACTTTCTCAACATGACCACCATAGTGCAAGAAATAAAAGGAAGAATCAATAAATGGGACAGATTCAAACTAAAAAGATTTTCTCAGCAAAAGAAACAATCAATAATGAAAAGAGAGCCTACCGAGTGGGAAAAAATCTTTTCCACACACACTTCAGACAGAGCACTGATCTCCAAAATTTATGAAGAACTTACAAAACTTTACACCAAAAATGCAAAGAACCCAATCAATAAATGGGCTAAAGAACTGGGCAGACACTTCACAGAAGATGATACACAGGTGATCAACAAATATATGAAAAAGTGCTCATCATCTCTACTAATTAGAGAAATGCAAATTAAAATCACCCTAAGATTTCATCTAACTCCAATTAGAATGACTATTATCAGGAATCCAAGCAATAATAAGTGTTGGCATGGATGTGGGGAAAAAGGCACACTTATACATTGCAGGTGGAGTTGCAAATTGGTGCAGCCACTCTGGAAAGCAGTATGGAGATTCCTCAAAAAACTTGGAATGGAACTACCATTATTTGACCCAGCTATCAAACTCCTCGGTTTATACCCAAAGGTCTTAAAATCAGCAAAGTATAGGGATGCAACCACATCTATGTTCATAGCTGCTCAATTCACAATAGCTAGATTGTGGAACCAACTTAGATGCCCTTCAATTGAAGAATGAATAAAGAAACTGTGGCATATATACACAATGGAATATTATTCAGCCATAAAGAAGAATAAAACTATGGCATTTGCTGATAAATGGGTGGAGTTCAAAAATATCATGCTAAGTGAAATAAGCCAAGCCCAAGGAAAATGGGATGGGAGGGGGTGGGGGAAGGAAAGATAGTAGACTGAGACAGACAGTATTACCCTATGTACATGTAAGATAATAAGAATCGTGTGAATCTACATTGCGAAAAAAAAGATATATTCCCTGCTGTATAATTATATCAAAATGGGTTCTACTGTCATATATAATTAAAAAGAACCAATAAAAAATAAAAAATAGGCCATTTTACGGCATCCCTGGGAGACAGCGACCACCTGCAGCTGCCTGAATCCCCAGAGCAGAGCTCTGGTCCTCCAGCACCATTTTATGGCATCTCCTGGAAAGAGCTCCTGCCTGTGGAGGCCTGGGTCCAGAGCCCCAACAGGGATCTTGGTCCCTTCGGGGCCATTTTACAGTGTCCCCGGGAGAGAGCGACCACCTTCGGCTGCCTGAGCCCCCAGCATGGATCTCAGGCCTGCCTGGGCCATCAAGCCCAGTGTCTCCATCACTGAGCACAGTTCTGCACCCGCTCCCCAACTTGCTCTCGTGCCCAGGCCCACACCCTGGCCCAGTGTCTAGCGCCTGTGCTGCAACTGATCTTCTCTCAACACCAGGCCACCTCTGCCCAGAAGCATTGATCATTCCCAACCTGGAGGTAATGGGAAAGCACCCTTCTTGGGTCACTGCTTGATCAAGCACCTCTCAAACATCAGGCCATTGAAAATAAGAGGTTTGAACTTTACAGTATATTTTTATCGCAGAATGTTTTAAAATTAATTGTAATACTATGATTATTCCTAATATACCCACTATATTCCTACCTTCTTCTATTATTAATATGTGTATCACTCTATCTCACTCTTATATATCCGTTTCCTTGGAGAATCTCTTTTTTTCTCACACTAATAACCTATTTCTTTTAATTCCACTTCCACTATTCATATGACATAGTATATTAATAGATTCACTTCTTATCTCACTAATGTTTTGTCCTATGCCCCTCCTCATTCTCCCTGTCCAATATTAGGAATTGCACTCCTTATTGCAAACTTACTGGTTATGCTGTACATAATAATTTGAACTTATCTCTGTTTATTAAGACACTGTTAATATCTTAATAGGGACTATTTAGATTAAGGACACATATTGTTTATATGGTGTGTTGCCAATATTGATCTCTCAGTTCAAGGGGAGGTATTGAAAATAGGCAGGAACCCTATAAGTCTTTAAGGGGAAACTGCAATACCTAGGATTCGCACTACTACAGGGGAAAATATAGTAGCAACATAAGAAAACATGGGAAGAAAATGTCCCAAACAAATCCAGATACTATACCAAAAGAACCCAATGACAACATGGCAGAAGCATTGTCAGAAGGGAGTTGTACATAATTAAAATGATCTGAGAAGCGAATGAGGACTCAAGAGAGCAAATGCAGGCAATGCTAAAAGAGCAACTGCAGGAAGTAAGATCATTTCAATAAGAGAGATTCTGAAAAAAAAAAAAACAGAAATCCTTGAAATGAAGGTTACAATAAACCAAATTAAAAACTCAACAGAAAGCTTAACCAACAGGCTAAATCACTTGGATGACAGAACCTCAGACAATGATGACAAAATATTTAATCTTGAAAATATACTCAACCAGACAGAGAAGATGGTAAGGAATCATGAACAGAACCTCCAAGAGTTGTGGGACGTCAAGAAAAGACCAAATTTAAGAGTTATTGGGATTGAGGAAGGCACAGAGATACAAACCAAAGGAATGAATAATCTGTTCAAGAAAATAATATTAGAAAACTTTCCAAATCTGATGAATGAAATGGAAAATCAAACTCAAGAGAGTTAAAGAACACCAAATGCACAAAATCACAACAGATCCACACCCAGGCACATTATAATGAAAATATCTAACATAAAAAATAAAGATAGAATTTTAAAGGCTGCAAGAGAAAAACAACAGATTACATATAGGGGGAAAACAATTCAAATATCAGCAGATTTCTCAGCCCAGACCCTAAAAGAAAGAAGGGCCTGGAACAACATATTCTAAGCACTGAAAGAAAATGGATGCCAACCAAGAATCTTATACCCAGCAAAACTCACCTTCAGATTTGAAGATGAAATAAAATCCTTCCATGATAAACACAAGCTAAAAGAATTCACAAATAGAAAACCTGCCTACGGAAAATCCTCAGCAAAATATTCCAAAAGGAAGAAATGAGAAACAACAATGTAAGTCAGCAAAGGGAAGAATTACCCTAAAGGAACAGCCAATTAAAGGAAAAACCAAGTTAGATTAAAATCCAAAAATAAGTCAAAATGACCGGGAATACAAGTCATATCTCAATAATAACCCTAAATGCAAATGGCCTAAACTCATCAATCAAAAGACATAGACTGGCAGATTGGATTAAAAAGAAAGACCCAACAATGTGCTGCCTTCAAGAGACGCATCTCATAGAAAAACATGCTCACAGACTAAAGGTGAAAGGTTGGGAAAAAACATACCACACACATGGACTTAGTAAAAAAGCAGGGGTTTCCATCCTCATTTCAGATAAAGCAGACTTCAAGCCAAAGTTAGTCAGAAGGGATAAAGAAGGACATTTCATACAACTTAAAGGAAGCATAAATCAGCAAGACATAACAATCATAAATATTGATGCACCAAACAATGGTGCATCCATGTACGTCAATCACATACTTCTCAATTCCAGGAACCAAATAGACCAAAACACAAGAATATTGGGTGACTTTAACACTCCTCTCTCATTGGTGGACAGATCTTTCAAGCAAAAAATTGAACAAAGAAACCATAGAACTCAATAATACAATCGCTAACTTAGACTTAGCAGACATATGTAGAATATTCCATCCATAAAAAAGCAAATACACTTTCTTCTCAGCAGCTCATGGCTCCTTCTCTAAAATAGACCATATGTTATGCCACAAAGCTACTCTTAGCAAATACAAAAATATTGAGATACTACCTTGTATTCTATCAGATCATAATGGAATGAAATTAGAAATCAACGATAAAGTTTAAAACAGAAACTACACCAACAACTGGAGATTAAATAATATGCTATTGAATGATGCATGAATAACAGAAGACATTAGGGGAAAATAAAAAAATTCTTAGAAGTCAACGAGAACAAAGATACAACATATCAAAATCTCTGGGATACTATGAAAGCAGTGCTAAGAGGAAAATTCATTGCATGGAGTACATTCAATAAAAGAATGAAAAGTCAATGAATCAACGATCTCACATTACAGCTCAAAGCCCTAGAAAAAGAGGAAGAGATCATCACCAAAAGTAGAAGACAGGAAATAATTAAAATCAGAGGGGAAATCAGTGAAATTGAAAAAAAAGAAACAATTCAAAAAATTGACAAAACAAAAAGTTGGTTCTTTGAAAAAATAAACAAAATTGATAAACCCTTAGCCACACTAATAAAGAGAAGGAGAGAGAAAATCCAAATTACTAAAATTCATGATGGAAATGGAAATATTACAACAGAAACAACTGAAATACAAAACATAATTAGAAGCTATTTTGAAAATTTATACTCCAACAAAATGGAAAACCTGGAAGACATCAACAGGTTCCTAGAGGTATATGAGCCCCAAACTGAATCTGGAGGACATACACAACTTAAATAGATCAATTTCAAGCAATGAAATAGAAGAAGTCATCAAAAGCCTACCAACAAAGGAAAATCCAGGACTGGATGGATTCACAGCTGAGTTCTATAAGACCTTCAAAGAAGAGCTCATTCCAATACTCCTCAAAGTATTTCATGAAATAGAGGAGGGAACCCTTCCAAACTCATTCTATGAAGCTAATATCACCCTGATACCAAAACCAGAGAAGGACACATCGAGGAAAGAAAATTTCAGACCCATATCCCTAATGAACATAGATGCAAAAATTCTTAACAAAATTTTAGCAAATTGCATACAAAAGCACGTTAAAAAGATAGTGACCCACCATGATCAAGTGGGTTTTATCCTGAGGATGCAAGGGTGTTTCAACATCCGGAAATTAATAAGTGTAATTCACCACACCAACAGACTTGAAGTTAAGAACCACATGATTATTTCAATAGATGCAGAAAAAGCATTTGATAAAATACAGCACCCATTATGCTCAAAACACTAGAAAAAAATAGGGATAGTACGAACGTTCCTTAACATTGTAAAGGCTATCTATGCTAAACCCACAGCTAACACCATTCTAAATGGAGAAAAATTGAAAACATTCCCCCTGAAAACTGGAACAAGGCAGGGATGCCCTCTTTTGCCACTTCTATTCAACACTGTCCTTGAAACTCTAGCCAGTGCAATTAGACAGACCAAAGAAATTAGAGGAATACGAATAGGAAAAGAGCTCAAACTATCCCTATTTGCTGATGACATGATTCTCTATTTAGAAGACCCTAAAAATTCCACCAGAAAACTTCTGGAACTCATAAATGAATTCAGTAATGTAGCAGGATATAAAATTAATGCTCATAAATCGAATGCATTTTTATTCGTAAGTGATGCATCCTCTGAGAGAGAAATTAGGAAAACTGTACCATTCACAATAGCATCAAGAAAAATAAAATACTTGGGAATCAATGTAACAAAAGAAGTGAAAGACCTCTACAATGAGAACTTCAGAACACTAAAGAAAGGAATTAAAGAAAATCTGAGAAGATGGAAAGATCTCCCATGTTCTTGGAGAGGCAGAATTAATATTGTCAAAATGGTCCTACTACCAAAAGCGCTATACAAATTCAATGCAATTCCAATTAAAATCCCAAAGATGGACCTCATAGAAATAGAGCAAGCAATCATGAAATTCATTTGGAGAAATAAGAGACCCAGAATAGCTAAAGCAATCCTTAGCAAGAAGAGCGAAGCAGGGGGTATCACAATTCCAGACCTTCAACTATACTACAGAGCAATAGTAACAAAAATAGCATGGTATTGGCACCAAAATAGACAGGTAGATCAATGGTACAGAATAGAGGACACAGAGACAAACCCACATAAATACAGGTATCTCATACTTGACAAAGGAGCCAAAAACATACAATGAAGAAAAGACAGCCTCTTCAACAAATGGTGCTGGGAAAACTGGAAATCCATATGCAGCAAAATGAAACTAAACCCATATCTCTCACCCTATACAAAACTCAACTCAAAATGGATCAAGGACCTAGGAATTAGACCAGAGACCCTGCATATACTATAAAAGAAAATAGGTCCAAATCTCCATCATGTTGGCCTAGAACTAGATTTCCTTAACATGACTCCCAAAGCGCAAGAAATAAAAGCAGGAATCAATGATTGGGATAGAGTCAAACTAAAAAGCTTTTTCTCAGCAAAGGAAACAATCAGCAATGTGAAGAGAGAGCCTTCAGAGTGGGAGAAAATCTTTGCCACACACACTTCAAATAGAGCACTAATCTCCAGAATCTACAAAGTACTCAAAAATCTTTACACCACGAATACTAATAACCCAATCAATAAATGGGCTAAGGAAATGAAGAGACACTTTACAGAAGAAGATCTACAAGCAATCAACAGATATATGAAAAAGTGTTCAACATCCCTAGTTATAATAGAAATGCAAATCAAAACCACCTTAAGGTTTTATCTTACCCCAATTAGAATGTCTTTTATTAAGAATACAGGCAACACCAGGTGTTGACGAGGATGTGGGGAAAAGGGTATACTCATACATTGCTGGTGGGATTGCAAGTTGGTGCAGCCACTCTGGAAAGCAGTGTGGAGATTCCTTAGAAAACTTGGAATGGATCCACCATTTGACCCAGCTATCCCACTCCTTGGCCTATACCCAAAGACTTAAATTCAGATTACTACAGTGATGCAGCCACATCAATGTTCATAGCTGCCCAATTCACAATAGTTAGATTGTGGAACCAACCTAGATGCCCTTCAATAGATGAATGAATAAAGAAACTGTGGTATATACACACAATGGAATACTACTCAGCCATAAAGAAGAATTAAATTATGGCATTTGTAGGTAAATGATTGATGTCGGAGACTGTTATGCTAGTGAGATTAGCCAATCCCCAAAATCCAAAGGTCAAATGATCTCTCTGATAAGTGAATGATGATGCATAATGTGGGGTGGAAGGGAGGCAAGAATGGAGGAAAGATAGATAGCATAGAGGGAAGGGAGGGGTGGGGTCGGGGAGGGGGGACAAGAATAATAACAGAATGAGACAGGCATCATTGCCCTGTGTACATGTATGAATGCACAGATGGTGTGACTCTACTTTGGGTACAATCAGAGGAACAATAGCTGTACTCCATTTGTGTTCAATGGATCAAAATTAAATGAATAATAAAAAAATAAATAAACAAAATATTCCTACAGAAAAAGAAAAGAAAAAAAAGAATTAAATACAAAATACATCAAACTCAATGGAAAAAGAGGGATTCTCATTCATTGTTGGTGGGAATACAAAACATTACAGCCACTGTTTTAAAAATATTGCTTTATTCACAGTATTCTAATTGAAAAATCATAATTATGTATGGGAATGGGGCATATTGTGATATCTTGCGATATGTGTATGATGTGGATTGAGTAAATTAAAAAAATTGATATAGTCATCACCTACCCTAAAAAAAAGGAAAAGTGATTCTTAATTTACATGATGGACTTAGTACATAATGTATCATTATTGGTTCAATTGTAATGAAGAAACCACACTAATGCAAGGTATTAATAATAGGGAAACTATGTTTGCCTGGGGCTGAAGTGGGTTTAAGAAAATCTGTGCTTTCTACTCAGTTTTTCTGTGAACCTAATGCTGCTCTAAAAAATAAAATTTAAAAGACCATAAAAAAAATAAAAATAAAAATAAAAATAAAATAAAATAAAAAAAAATTTTCATCTTTGAGCCACCATTTGATTTATTAAAATTCCTAAGTCCCACCCTTTTCTCGCACTTAGTAGATATTGCTAGACTGCATTGGAAAACCAAACATTGCAGAGGAGACATCAGAGGTCAGCCTGGTACATTTCTATTATTGGGAAAATTTGTTCAGTCTATGTTTCAAAATTATTTGAAATCCATTACTTTACAAAAACATTTAATTTGTACTTTATTGATGTTTCATGCAGTTCTTTCCAAGACTGTTAAGCCATTTTAACTTGTAATTAAACTCATTTTTACATGTTAATATCCAGAAGACAATCTATAACTATACCTAAATATATGTTTTTTCCATTGTTTCAGTTGCATTGTTGGAAACATTATTATGTATTATATTCACTTCCTTTGCCTAAAATCCACATCGCAAATTTTGTCTGACACTAGTGTTTTTCAATAATGTCCTCCATAGATGTATCATTAGTTATTACCTTTCTTCATTCTGCTTATAAGTTTGACTTTATTTCTATGACTATACATTTTTATTTCATTTTTTTCAAGGGTTCCATTTTCTTTTATTGTTTTGTGTCTTCTCTGAACTTTGTGTGTGTGTGTTTGTATTTTACATTGGCTACATATTTCATTACTTTGTAAAACTCAGCAGTGTATTTGCTCAGAGTTGTGGAAGATCATCGCTCATTATATGGTGACAGTATTCTTATAATCTTGCTATCTTTTTTGTCTTATTTCTTTGCTCCTTTATTTTATGGTATAGTTGCTTAGATCTGCTGTTCACTGCTCTTTGGTTATTACTCCTCTTTTGTAACAATGACTTTTTTGGTTTTGATTTTTTTCTGGATCAGGCTTTTCAGGTTTAAATGGGAAGGAGCTAGTCCAGACTCTCTGTTATGAAAGATGTAGACTTTGCTCTCCAGGTGTGCTGCTTAGGTCTTGAGGCCTGCAAAGCAGCTCCCTCCTTCTTCCTAGTTCCAACTTCAAGCTACATTTCCTTGAAGTTATAGTCCAGAGTCTTAGGTCTTAAGTATCTCTTGTTACATAGAAGACACAGATAACATTTCTATTTTTGCTTTTCTTTCTTTTTTAAAAAAGTCTTTCAACAGCAAAAATTTATTGAGAACTCAACATTTGCATGACAGTATGCTAGGGGCTAGAAAAAAGAAACACCTGGTTCTTGTTACCTTTAATCTTAAAATCCAGCAATAACATTTTGGTTCTACTTACAAGTTCACTGTTTTCTTTTTTATTTATGTATTAGTACAAATATTCCTGCTTGTCTTTTAATGTTTTTAGGTGATTTCCAAAAGAATAACAATAAAACCTTATCTTACAAGTTCCAATTTCAAATCAGAGTTGTCCTTTTAACCCACATTTTGGGGACAATTCAAAGGATCTTTTTCCAACTCTTCACAATCTGCTCTCAGAATGGTCTTACTCTATTGCTTATATGGCCTCTTAGGTTTGGTTTTGTACTGTCTTCATTCACAAGAAATTTGAGATGTTTACTTTGCAGTAACCAAAGTACATTCTGAGTACTATGATGATGTCTAAGAAAATTCCTTTTCATCAGTCAAGGTTTATTTTCCTAGATGAGTTGAAGGACTCTTTCAATACTTTCAGGGATGTTGACCTAAGCAGGCTGTCTCTGGAAGATTAGAGGCAAACTTTAACCCCTCTGGGAAAAGCTTTACCTGCTGATATTCTGAGACCCAAATGTTTGTTCCACCTTTCCCTTTGCATTTCTTCTAGAGAGCACTTTATGGAATCTATATTTTATTGAATTGGTAGGAAAGTTTTCTTCCAACAGAGCAAAACAAAAATCTCCTTGGAAATCACCTAAGTTGAATTAAGCTATTTAAAATTTCTTCAAAGACAACATTTCATGCAGACACTGCCATCTGGAATCAATATTTACTGTTTATCAATATCATGTGTCTGACTGTCAAGCATGATTGACATTTATTGTCTTCTGTCCTTGCTTACTGCCTTAGCAGCCAATGAGGCTAAGAAATCCTATCAGAAGCAGATTTTCTCTGATGCATTCTTTAACTTCTCCTTCCATGAGAGATCATCTTTTCATTATTTTGGGGTAAAAATAAAGGTAAGGAGACACATGTAAAATTTAAGATCACATACATATTTCAAAGCCTGGTCTCCAAAGCTGTAGTAATTTTTTACCAAAATATTGCAAATCAATGTTCTTTCTTACCATTTTCTTACATAATCAATGATTTCATGTCTATATCATTTATTAATCAGGCTTGAATTCCATTGTATTCATGCAGCTCCTTCCACCTAGAATGTTTTATCCTTCCCAGTTTTCATCTTTATTTTTTGTTTGTTTATTCATTTTTTTTAGATTTTTTTTGATACCCAAGACATCTTTTATGGTAAAATTATTTGAATTTCATTATTTGAAACCACATTCATGAAGGTTGTCTGATTGATCCCTAATAGGATTTTTTTAAACCAATGCTGAACTTCTAAAATATATCCTTCCTTATAGCTCTTACCATTGTATTTATCTTTGTTAGTTGTTTCTGAATTTGTTTCTTACCATTCCCTGAAGGAAACCTCTATGGCTTTGTTCTTTAAACCCAGAGACCATTGAAGACAAATAGATGATAGATTAGATAGATAGGTAACACGTGTCAAATAGATTAAACTAAAAACTATAGGAAGACTGTTTTAATAATTATTAATTTCACACTTGTCTTTTAAGTAACCTGCATTTCTAAATGAAAAATTAAAAGAGAAATTATTGAATTATAAAGAGAAATTATTGAAAGTCAATGAATTTTATTAATCATTTCTATGCACTAGTCATTAGTTTAAGAGCAGAATTATGATGGAAATATTTTGAGGTATATGCACAAATCAGAATGACCTCCTTTCTCCAAAATTGCCCCCATTGCTCGAAGAGTGTGTCTATGACTATCTTGTCAATATTACTTTACTCTTTTTCCCAGCTACAACTGACTGTCCATAGGTAAGTACAAACACAAATTGAATCTATGTCATAGGATTAGAAGCCTGGGCTACGGGCATTCCACCCTTCTTTTCACAGAGAACAAACAAAAGAGATCTGTCTATAGAAATAATAGAGAGAAATTTAAATTTCACTGGGCATCCCATAATTTCCCTGTCCCCACCTGTTTTAGGTCTCAACCTGTTTTTAACCCCTCCCTAGCTTTCCTGTTCCTCTGTCTCAACTGTTCTCCCCAATGACCAGATGTTTACTAACATATGCTGAGGAGTTTAGCCATCTCCCTATATCACTGTTTCCTTCACAACTATGCTCTTAGAAGAGAGATTATACAAACATCTTCTTTGGTTTTTAGGAACAAAATGTTACTTTGTTTTAAACAAATTTGCTCACCTCTAAATCAAGTCCTGCCAGCAAAATGGTACAGGCTGGGTTATTCAGTTACAAGTGGCAGAGAGTGTCTAGTCACCAGAAGACACAATGCTCTGGAGACAATGTTTGGTACTCTGTAAGTCACCACTATAGGCATATCAAGCAGAGGGCAAAATCAGAAAGGAAAGAAGTTCCAGATGCTTGGTGCTTTAGGGAGACTGGGAGAAGCCCAGTGTGACTAAAGATGAGTTTGGTTTTTTTTGGCATATTTCTACTTTTACATAAATGTTCTTCAAATTTTAAGTTAGATATTAAGATTTTCCTGGATCTCATATCTTTGAGTGACTTCAAAATTTTTATGTAAAATACCCTTAGAGATGCTATGAAAAAACTCCTTCAATTGGTTGTTCATCTTGTGTTTGACTTCTTGGCACTTTAATTCCTGAGTAAACAATTCCCTGTGTCTAACTGGCTTTTCATCTGTATGTATAAACTGCAAAGGGGAAGCAGTGGATCATAGGGAACATCTCCAAGGCTGAGAGAGTCAAAGCAGCATGCTTGCTTTAACCAAAGTTACCAGGAACCACGGTTCACGGGGTAAGACCTTGGGTCTCAAAACACTAGAGTACACTTGGCTTTTTATAGTTCTCACATTGGTTGGCATTTATGTGGAAGTATGTAGAACTATGCTTTATCGTTTTATTATAGCGACTTTATTTTGTTGAAATACTTCTTGGTACATTATCTTGTGTGTATCCCTAGCTAGTATTCATATATAATTTCAATCCCTATACATAAATCATCTTATTTCATACTCAAAACAATGTTGTAAAATAGATATTGCTCTTCCCAGGAACATAGAAAAGGAAGGAGAAACACATACAGAATGAGTCCTGCTCTCTGGTGATTCCATGAACTACACTTAGTTTTAATAGGCAAGAATGTCACACAATGCAATCAAACACTAATATAAGAAATTTCATGGTAACTTTCTTAAGGAATATGTGGATTAAAAAATCAAAACACATTATCTCTATAGGAAAGGATATTAAACATTACAAATGACATTGAAATTCTGTGCTAATGTTTTGTTCTTTGAGATTCCTCTGCATGCAGGGTTAGCCTCTTTGGGAATGGGGAGAGGAGAAGGAGGGTTCTGCCATTAGCCCAGATGCGCATTCCAGGAAAGACTGCTATTTGGTCACAGGCCTGCGTGTTTCAAGCTCCTGTGCTGTTTCTACTCCAAGCAGAATTTTTTCTCAGAGATTATGATTATTACTATTACTTAACCTGCAAATGCCAGTAATATTGCATCTTCCACAGTCTGAATCACTAATGGAGGAGAGCTAATAGTCCTCACAAGGAGGTGACTTCACACTGGGAAGGTGTTAATAGATAAAAACTGTGCAATTTGCTGAAATCAGTATGATATCTTTATTATACCTTTTGAGCTCAATTGGGCCAAATTTGACACTCTAAATTGCTATAATTTGAAGCTCTCTGGTTTTATTATTAAATATAAGCCTAAAATTTTATATATTTGCAAAGTAAAGATGTTTCCTAATATTTTTAATAATTAGTTATATGAGGTACTGTGGCACCATTGCCTTCTTTGAAGACTAAGAGACACAGGTAGGCTTTTCAAAGGTAAGTAGAGCAGAGGACACAGAAGGATTGGCTTGATACCAGTATGGAGATGGAGCTGTCAGACTAGGCTCAGGGCAATGTTAAATAATCACTCTATGGAAAGAACTTAAGATACAGAAAAGAAGTATAGACAACA